>MU224536.1:1039155-1064586 GCA_018584345.1 Thuja plicata | reverse complement strand
TCATTTCATCCTCAATTCCTATATAATAAACCCTTCATAACCATTTGAAGGATCCAGGATTTCAAGCTCTCGTGTGCCATTACTATGTCAGTTTGGTTCTAGCATTCAAGCCATCTTGTGATCACACCCATTTCAATTAGCAAATTCTTGACACTTCTCAAGTCATAGATGCTTCCCACACCAATATTGAGCATCAAAAATAGTGTTTTGAAAGGAGTAGAGAGAGACAATAGAAGCTTCAAGAACTTTGGGGTTTGCATTCATTTGTTTTCCTTTCTTTGCTTGTACATTTTATTGGATATGTTTCAAGTTATTCATTTTAGTAGTTCTTGTGTACTTGATTTATATCATTTGTAAAACCTTTGCTACTAACCTTCACCTTTGGAAAGCTTGGGAACCATGAATCATGATTGAAGGAGGTGTACACTTATGGAATGCTACTGAGTCAAGAATGGACCAAATGCTTCAGAGGATGGTTGTCCACAGATTTCACCCAGCTGTGGCTACCATGGAAAGGACTAAACAACCAAATCAAGATTGATGTTGAGCCTAAGTTAAAGAGGATGATCACTAACTATAATGCTTTGAATGAATTTCTATTTATAGAGACCAACCTAGGCACCTATCGGATGGATGAAATTATCATGTTCCAAATCAGAGAAGTTGAAGAACAAGACCATATTCCTATGTAGGGCCTACTAGAGTTCAACATCCATGAGGACATCTTTCAAAGATTTATCAGTAGTATAAAAAAAAGCATGCAACACCTAGGGAAATATGCAGACCCTAACATCCTCCTATTGCCAGGGTACTGTCATTTATATCAAGTGAGTCACTCAGAATTCACATGCCCCAATTGGCAAGATGCATTGTCCTGAATGCTGACCCAAATTTACCTACCAATCAATGTCCTAAGGAAGCCTAAAGTAGAAAGGGGAACCCTCAAAGTGTCAAGTGAAGGTGGCACCATGTCTAGGGAAGATGACCTAGTAGACCTGGACTCCCCGACCCAAAGTCAAGAAAGTGGGTCAGATTCATATAACAAAAGACCTACCTCAAACTTATTCAGTGACTAGAGCATCTCAGATGATGGATTATGTCCACTCTACAGAGAGCTATAGGAAGATAAAGATGGTGAAAATACTAAATTCCCTGACCTCAAACATATCCAGGGGATGAGAAAAATAGAGTCAACTTCCTAAGGTAGTGATGGAGGAAAGAAGCCTCCAAGCAAAGGGATTCTCAAGGAGGGTCCTTAACGATTTGAAACTCATGAAACAGTACCAAATATGGAAATTACACTTTGATGGATCTAAGTGTAAACAAGGAGCAGGTGCAGGGATCAAACTAATAAATCCAAGAGGTAAGTCTTTCTATGTTGCTTATAGATTACAATTTATGTGCACTAACAATGTTGAAGAATATGAAGCATAGTTATATGGACTCCTCCTAGCCCACGAGAAAGGAATAAAAGCCTTCACGGTAGAAGGATATTCTTGCAACAATAAGAGGCATTTAGCCTACCAAAAGAGGGCATGGGACTTGAACAATGACTTTGAAGCATTCAACATCAAGTTCATCCCATGAAGGAAGAACTTCATCATCGATGCCCTAGCTGTATTCGCTAGTTTGTTACACCCAATGCCAAAGAAGTATAAACTAAAGAAGTTCTTAGTTGAAGTCATTGGAGCCTTGACCATCCCAGATAACATCACTAATTTCAAAGTCTTTCAAGATGATCAACACATCCTTGAGTTCAACATGTGCATAGGTGTGTTTGAAAAATAGATCATAGATGAGGGGAACAAAGAGGCAAAAGAGGAATTTATCTACGAGGACCCAAAAGGTCAAGGAATCATAAACCTAAGGACCAATTCCATACCAAAAGGAATGGTGGAATTAGAAAGGATTTTTTACAGTTAGGGGACTGCTATGAGAAGACATCCAAACATACCACCTGATGGTAAAGAGTACGAAGCATACAACCTTGGCACCAAAGATGAGCCAAGAGAAGTCCACATTAGGAAAGTATGTACAAAAGAGGAGAAGGATCAGATGGTCCAACCTCTCATGGAAATATCGAGATGTCATAGCTTGGAGTTATGAAGAACTGAAAACATATGACACCTTAGTAATTGTACATAATATCCTTTTTAAAACCAGATTCCAAATTGTTCTGCCAGCATCAACATCTTGTTAACCCTACTATGGAGCCCTTGATACAAAAAGAAGTCTAGAAGTTGCTAGATGCTAGAATCATATTCCCTATACAACACTCTACATGAGTGGCCAACTTGGTACCCGTGAGAAATAAAATAGGTGAGATAAAACTATGCGTGGATTTCTAAAATCTGAACAAAGCCTCTCAAAAGGATAACTACCCACTCCCTTCTCTTGATGAGGTACTACAAGTAGTAAACGGTTCCCAAATGATGTCCTTCCTAGGTGGCTATTTAGGGTATAATCAAGTAATGGTACAAGAGGAAGACAAATTAAAGATGACATTCACCACCAAGTGGGGGACATTTGCCTATCGACAGATGCCTTTTGGTTTAATCAACACTGAGGCTACTTTTTAGAGAGTGATGGACACTATCTTCAAAGGAATAGTTGGAAAATGTATCATCATCTACATGAACGATCTGACTATTTTTTCAAAATAGAAAGCCAGTCACATAAGCAATCTAAGGAGAGTCCTCCAAAGATGCAGGAAGTATGTGATTTCCCTAAATCCTAAAAAATGTGTATTTGGGGTGACATAAGGTAATTTTCTTGGGCACATAATCTCACAAACAAGGATAGTGATTGAACCGGGTCCAAGCCATTCTCAAGCTAACGCCACCTCATAGTCGCAAAGAGTTGAAGTATTTCTTCAGGAATATTAACTTCATAAGGAAGTTCATCAGCAGTTTTTCCAAGATAGTAAAACCACTCAATGACATGCTGAAGAAGGATGCTAAGATTGATTGGACTCCCCTAGTAAGGAAGTAATTTGAAGAGATCAAGAATGCAATATCTACAGCCCCTATCCTTGTCAGTCTAGATTACACTATTCTCTTCAAAGTATAATCTTTCGCATCAGAATACTCTTATGTCGACATCCTCATGTAGAAGAAAGATGGGGAGAATGAGAGACCAATAGCCTTCATGAGTTGTCCCCTTAAGAATGCTGAAGTCAAGTACCCCAACCTAGAAAAAAAATATTTTTCTTTGGTCAAAGTGGTAAAGAAATTCCAGCACTACATCTTGAGGAGCAAAGTCTTTGGGATAGTCCCCGACATAGACATAAAATCTTTGTTGATGTAGAATGAGCTAGTAGAGTGAAGGGTAAAATGGATGGAAATCCTACAAGAATTTGACCTAGAAATCCATCCAATGAAAATAGTAAGAGGCCAAGGCCTGACGAAGATGATCTTTAAAGTGGAAGAGGGTCTAGTATGCCAAACTTACACTGATCAAGGTGTGATCACTGATATATGGTATTAAGATATAGTCTACTACCTACTGCAAAATTGCTTCCCAATGGGGATGAATATCTCGCAAAGAAGGGATCTAAAAATTGAAAGAAACTCCTACATTTTGAAGAATGGTCAACTGTATAAATACAATTATGAAGATCTGTACTTGAGGTGCCTAGATAGGCTTGAAGAAAACCAAGTCTTATAATATTTTCATGATAGATACGAGATAGGATACGGTTCAGTTGAGGAAACTGCTCACCAAATCTTAAGGGCGGGGTATTTTTGGCAAACATTGTTCAAAGACACTGGTGAACATGTAAAATCATGCCACACTTTCCAAACAAGTGCAAATCAAGAAAGAAATCTGGCGGTTCCCTTACAGCCAGTAGACAAGGTATGTTTGTTCACCAAATATGGCTTAGATTTTGTTGGAATGATTAACCCCCTTTGTTTTCAAGACACAAGTTCATCCTAATGGCTATCAATTACTACACACTAGATGGAGGCCCAGGCACTGAATAATTGCACCACAGAAGTGGTAACCAAGTTCTTAGAGGAGCGCATCATAACTAGGTTTAGGATGTTGTTCTATTTGGTATGTGAAAATTCTCCCTCTTTCTCCTCCACCTTTCTCATGCAATGGGCCTTTGAAAAATATGTAATCCTCAAATTATCTTCAAATTATTATCCACAAGGCAATGACGTAGTGAAATCTACAAATAAGAACCTGACGATAGTGATCAAACATCTCCTTGATGACAATCCCTAGGATTGGAACATGCAACTAAAATACACTTTGTGGATAGACCGGGTGAGGATTAAGAATGTCTTGGGAGAATCCCCATATCAAATGGTCTATGTCTTCAAACTGGTCTTCCCTATGAACTTGAAAATCCCAATTTTGAGATTTATGGACCAATATGTTAGAGGCAAAGATTGAGTGCAAGTTAGACTCGTGAACCTCCTCAAAATGGAGGAAAAAAGAACTTTGGCTCTGGAGCATGTGGAAAATCACTAGGCCATCATCAAGTGGTGGTTTGAAAAGAGAGACACCACTAAAGCTTTCAGGATATCTGACCTTGTCCTCATGTAGGACAACAAAAAAGAAAAGTCAGGAAGCCACACCAAAATTCAAAAATTGTGGACAGGCCCCTACCAGATATCAGAGATCTTGGGGGAGAACAATTTCAAGATCAGCACCTTAGACAGAGGGTTGACCCAATTTCCATTCAATGGGAAATTGCTCAAACATTATTTTGGATCCTAAGCAGGGCTGACTTTCTGTCCCTTGTATCATAGTTTCATCTTTTTGTTTTCTTTGCTTTCTTTATTTCCTTCATTTTTTATCACCGTCTTTCCCTTTCTTCCATCCATGGTTGTTCCCCTCCTTTTGTAGGGGCTCATTTTTCTTTGGGTTAGTGTGTCTTGGATTCATTCCAAGTGGTCCTTAAATTGGAGCAGAGGTATTTCTTAGTTAAATTCTCCATAAAAACATACAACATGAAGAATGTTCCAAAGTCAAAGTGGCGGTATCTTTCATTGACAATCGAAAAGATGTTCAATGCTTGGTCATCCTAATCACAAATCACACTAAGAAATGACACCTAAGAGCATTGGTTTCTCTAGCATTTGTTAGTTGAGACCAGCACTAGTGCGTGGATTTGGGTACCCACCAATCCCATAACCCAAGTCTAATGAATGTGAAGGCAAGAGGAAAAGAAGATTAGTTGAAGAAGAAAGAAACAAGTACACAAAATAAAAAATGGTCAAAAAGTGGTCACAAGTCTAAAATCCAAGTAGTACAGCCTAATCATTGCTCAGATTGATCAAAGAAGATAGTATGAACCTGAATATAGAACTACACGCATGAAGGTTCTTGATATGGCTCATGCAAGAAAATAAGAAGGTGTTTCAAAGAAAAGAGCTCTCATACATAGCTCCAGTCTAGTAGACCAAATGGACAAGGGTGGCAATAAAAACCTCTACTAGGGATATAGATGCCCGAACAATAGTAAGCAAGGTTACATTTGGGATTTGAGGAAAACTTTGTCAGGGCTATGGACGCCTGATTGGAAGAAATTCTCTTTTTGGGAAACCTGGTCTACATGGTGAAGGTTGGGAACAACTGACAAACATTCTGGATGCCACAATCGAAGGTCAAGGAATGAATGCATGTGAACACACACTGAGATACAAGAAGAAAAAATCAAGTTAGGAAGTCATTGAAAGATGTTCAACATGGACATCTCTTAGTTTCTATTCCACTGCAAAGTTAGAACCCAAAAGGGTCTTGAAGATGAAGAAATGCATCGGTCATTCCTCCTTTTGTCGGGGCTATTTTTGTGGGTCCACAATACACACCCCATTTTTGGTCCTCTAACCATGGGGACCCCCTCTTCTTTTTGTCTTTTTCATTCTTCCCCTCTCCTTTTTTCTTGACCTGGTTTCTTGAGGGTCCTGTTAAGAGAATTAGAGTGTTTTTTGGCCTTTTCGCCTTTTCTACATTTTAGAGTACCCCAAGTCCTCTGAAATAGAAAAAATGCTGAAGGGTAGACCCTTTGCACCTTTCGGCATTTCAATCTCTGAAACACCAAAAGGGGATGAGGTCACCCAACTTTTGGCATTTCAGCCTTCGAAATGGTAAAAGTCGGGTGATGTCACCCCATGGGCTATTTAAGTGACCCGAGTCACTTTTAACTCACTTGCTCTTTTCGCTCTTTGCTGTGCTTTTTTTCCTCCTCGTGCACTAGAAATTTTACTCACCTCCTCATTGGACATTGCCATTTCCTCTCTCCTCACACCCAGCATTTGTCATTTTCCCCTCTCCTCACATTTAATAGGTAGGGTTTCTTTTTCTCTTCCTGTCTAGCTCATTTTTTTCATTTTTTGATCTGTTAGGTTAGGTTTTCAACCTAGTCAGGTCATGCTCCCTCCTAGGTCCCTAGGGTTTGATCCCTTGGACTATTGGAGGGGTCACTCTCCTCTTTTTCCCTTTTTTCTTTTATATTTTTAGCATTAGGGTTTTTGGTGTTGCGACCTAGTCGTAGATTTTCAGCCTCGAAAAGGCCAAAAACATCCCTTCCTAGAGATTTTTTCAACTGACTGCATTTCACACTTTTTACAGCATTAGTGTTTTGGACATCCAAAACTGCCAAAATGCCAAAATGACCAAAGATAAGGTCTCCCTTCTGGAGGTTTCAAACTTTTGGACTCCAAAACCATTTTAGGACTTTTGCACACTGAAAGTTTGAAAGGTATTGCTTCCATCACCCTCATCCTTTGCATTTTTTGGCTCTTTTGCACCCTGACCTTGTCTTCAACATCTAAAATCCTAAAATGTCTAAAAGAGTAAAAAATGTAGTTCTGGCTACTTAAGAGCCCTCTACTTATGTTTTTCTTAGTTAGTCTGTTTCCTTTCCTACTTTTTGTAGTTTTATTTCAATAAAGATATTGATACTTGCATGTTTCTCCACAAGAATGTCTAAGAAGCAAACAACCTCATTGATGAAGTACCTATTCAAGGGGAATCACCCCCTTCAAGGACTGGGAACAAACACATAGAGATTACTGATACCAACATCAGGAATGTAGACTGGGATCAATTCCTAGTAAGATGTTCCCAACCATCAGGAAGGTCTGAAGACTGTACCTCCCTGGTCCTATCAGGTC
This sequence comes from Thuja plicata, assembly GCA_018584345.1. Lineage (NCBI taxonomy): Eukaryota > Viridiplantae > Streptophyta > Pinopsida > Cupressales > Cupressaceae > Thuja > Thuja plicata. The sequence continues at coordinate 1,057,456 of MU224536.1, read as the reverse complement.
TAGTGAATGCAGTAGCCCACCCAGTAGCGGTCATTTCCTTCAAGCTCATCATGACCTTATCCAACCACTACATCCTGGATGAAAGGGTGGTGAAGAATACAAAAGAACAGATAGTCCTTGACCTAAGGCTAGGAAACATAGAAGAGGCCTTCCATCTCTAGAAGGGAATAGACAAGTTTTATGACTTCTAAATAAAAAATGGGTTGAGATGGTTTTGGAACAAGACCAAAGACGCTTATGAGCTTGCAAACAAGGAATACCTCCAACAACCTCTCCCAAAGAGAAAATTAGACAAGATATATCTCAGAAGGGGGTACTTAAAAGATGACATCCATGTCGTAGTAACATTAATAAGCCGAGTGTATGGACTACCTCAGTCCATCCAACTTGAGAATTGGATGATCATATTGATAGAGAATATCAAGAACTGAAAAATCTAGGTTTGATTAGGCTACCATCCTAAGTGATAACTTGGATAATAAATTGACTCCAATTAAGCTCACCCCAAAGTTCTACATGACTCCATATATAGCGTACCTCTTAGCAGCACGCACAAACTATACAGGGCTCATAAAATGGGGAAACTTCAATGACCCAAATGCATGGCCTCATATTGTCTATCCACAACTGGTGAGAAGAGAAGATATGCCAGAAAATAGCCTGGATTATAGGATAGTGAACGATGCATTTATCTTTGCAATCATCAAATCCATAGAGTGTGACTTTGCAAAGAGACTATCAAAAGAAGCGGCTGCCAAAGTAAGGGCCATAGGGGCTTATTACATACAGTTCAAGAATTTCACATACATCCAAGTGGCGGGATCTACCCTACACCCAAAGTAGCTACCTAGGTACCCATCTTATTGGGTTCCTAGAAATGGGTAGATAGCTTGTAGATGAATATGAGCACATCAAGCATAAGAAGAAGCATTGCTGGGACTTCCCCATTTCCCTAGGCCCCTACACTCTCCAAGACATGAAAATATGTAAGTCTTGGCCTTTGAGTGGGATGATTTCCCACTCTAACTATATAAAATATTTGTGCCTGATTCGACCCCATAGGCACATACAACCATATCATTGGTAGGTTTTACATCTATGAGCCACACATTGAAGATCATTGGATGAATTGTGTGGATGACCATGAGGTAAAAATTACAGATAAAAGTAGGATATCCCTCACACTAGCACAAGAACTTTTGAAGGTTGATATTTCCCCAAAGGTTTGGGATAAATATTCAAATAATGTGCTGGATTCAATATATATGGTTAATAAAATATACAATAGGCCTATTATGAATGCAGAGATAGATAAAGAGGAAAATGACAGCATGGAATTCAGAGCAAGGCATGTGGTCAAAATGATGGAGGCATGGATTGGAAGGTCTTATCAAATGGATCTCATTCTTAAAAAACACTAATGAATCCACCAAGGAAGGTAGATAAGAAATGTGGAGAGAAGTCTACAGTACCCCAATACAAGAAGGCCCCACCTCATAATCCCGGAACAGTGTATGGGCATGAATGTGCATTGAAATATGGTTCTAATCCTAGGCACAAGGCCCCAAAAACTAGGATGACAAGGAAAATAGATCCTCATGTTGGATCATCATAGGCCACCCCAGATGAAGGCCCTTCTAGTTCTATCTAATCTCCTTTACCACTGGAGAAGGGAAGAAGACTTATAAAAGAAAGAGGGTTTCTATTTCTCCATAATTGGAGACTTTACAAGAGGAGCTGGAAGAGGAGTATGTGCCCTTAATGAAAAGAACCAGATCAAAGGTAGCCTCTCTAAGGAAAAATGAGATCACAAGGAAGCAGGTAGAGGCTCCTAAAGAGAATGAAAACCCATTGGATACCCTAGGCTTGGATGAGTTCCTTATGTTCAATTTTGAAGACCTGTAGGGTTTTGTAGATCAGGGGCAGGATACACCTAACTCAACAACAAGAATTGACTTGGGAACATAGGATCCCCTCCAGCCTCAAGTGATCCTCACTCCACCTCCAGCCCAATTCACAAACCCCACACTAAACATGCCTATCACAGGGGTTTACTCTGGCACTAGCCTAAGGGTAGAAACCCAAGATACTGACCTTGCCCAGAGAATAGTAGGGGGAAAGGCTAAAAGAGAGATTTCAACATCAACTCCACCACCTTACATTCCAACTCCACCAACCTCTCTCCTACCTCTCATTACTACTCCACCACCTTCTTTCCCAACTCGAATGCTAACCCTACCTCCTTCTACTTCTACTCTCCCACCTCCCATTCTGAATCCTTCCACTCCTACTCCACCACCTACATTTCCAATGTCAACTCCACTACCATCTATCCTTTTTCCTTGTCTTATCTTGACACCCCAATTTTTGGTAAGCACAAAAATTGTTTCTCCCTTCAAAACCACACTGGAAGCCATGACATTCCGTAATGCAGAGACAATAATCAGTTCCTTTCGGGATCTAGGCACAGATAAGGGTGAACAGGAGGTTGCAATGGAAGAAGAGAAGAGGGACGAAGGAAGCCACAAAGGAGAAGTGAATAGGGGAGAAGCTAGGGAATAAAGTGAACATGAGGAAGAGGCAGAGGAGGAGGTGAATCCTGGATCACAAAGCTTGGATTCGGGCATCCATATCACCCCATATGAGCCAGTTACTACCTTTAGTAAACCTACTTGGTTTACTAAAGAGATCCAGCCTCAAAAAATAAATTATATAGATGAAGAGGAAGGAGAAGACACATATATGGAATTTTTAGGGAAAGCCTTCCATCAAGCAGAGGCTAATATACTAGCGAGGACCATATCCTATGTCACTCAAGACACAAAGGGTCGCTAGAAGACATAGGTGGTAGTTCCTTCTACTAGCACCTCTCAATCACAAATAACCTATGAGGATTATACATTTGAAGATGTAGATCTAGGGGAGCCAACCAGGAAAGGAAGTAAGATGCTGGCAGCCCTAGGGCTTAAACATGCTCTAGGATTTATGAGAAAAGATGAGGAAACCATCAAGTCCTTGACATAGAAAAATGAGGCTCTAAATAAATTCATTCATAAGATGGTGGGTCCCATTGACCCAAGTTTCCCAGAGGCCTCATTACAGGTCGTACTAGAAAAGAGAGCTACTCCAGATTTTCCTGCAGGTATGACCCCTTCCTTCATTCAGGAAAGTGATGACTAGAAGAATTATTTTGAGCAATATGGAGAAGGGGTTATTAGACTAGTTTTTAGGCCTTTCAAAGTCATTCTGATAGAAACCAAAAAGTTGATTAACCTGATGGAGAGTGAGCAGGGATTAGATTCTAAATTAATTAAATGGAAAATTTCCCTCCAAGATCTCAAGATAATCAAGAAGCAACTCTTCCAAATCCTAGTTAAGATGTATGAGGGCGAAGAGCTAGACAAATTTGAAACCTAGACTAAGAGCATAGCCAAGACAATTAAGGTTTGTGAAAATTTCCTAGCCCACATACAAGAAAAGCAGAAAGAAGTTATAGAATGGGTAGAAGAAATAGACATCTTTTTCACATGTATTGGCTTAGAGTTGTAGCAGGACCAAGATAAACAAATCATGTGCCCAACAAAAGAGGTGATACAACAATTTAGTGATATTCTAGTAGGTGTTAGCACCAAAGATGCCCTGTACCAACTATTTTATTCAAAGGAAGACATGCAGAGGATGTCTGAACATGAAGAAGAAATCAAGTTCTTCGCTTCCAAATTGACCATTTTTCAAAGAGAAGAAAGAAAGAGGAATCAACAAGGTCAAAAGGAGAGAAATAAATTATGAGGAGGTACATGAGATAGTACAAAGGCTACAAGTTTCTCATCTGGAAGTGTTCACAAACTGATTTCTCAAACCCAGACATCCATTTTTGAGAAATACAGTTTTCCACACTTAGCCATTTTTTCCAAAGGCTAATTTGGCATTTTATTCTTTTTTCCCTTTCAGCCCTCTCAACATTTCAGTATTTTGGCCCTTTTGGCCCTCTCAACGTTTTGGCCTTTCAACCCTTTCGGCCCTCTCAAATTTTTGTCCTTTGAGCCTTTTTAGCCCTTCAGCCTCTGAAAGGGACAAAATTTCAGGGTCTCCAGTTTTGGTTTCAGCACTTAGTCAAATTTGCACTTGGAAAATTTCGGTGCAGAGGTCGGGGTTCAAATTTCTGGTCTTTTCTAGTGAGATCACTTTTTTGCATGAAATTTGAACTTTAGATCAGATGGATACCTAACTGGAGTTTTTTTTGGAAGGATTAAGGGTCCTCTATTAGTTCCCACCTCAAAGATAACCATAGATGAAGATTGCAAGGGAGAACTCTAAGATCAAGAAGAAGACTCCAGTTGCACATAAAGAAACTCCAGCTTCTCTCTCTTCTTTCTTGGCTAGTTTGATCCCTTTTGCATGGGAAAATTGATTATAAATGGATTACATATCCATGCAAGTTGTTTAGTATCAGTTTAGCAACAGTTTCCTTTAGCAAATATTTAGTTTTAGTTTATTTTCATTATTTTTAGAGCCTCTGATGCCCTAGTTTTGACATTCAGAGGTTGTAGATTAGAACTCTATATATTGTAATCAAAAGCAATGCATTAGGGTGAGATTCTTAATGCAATAAAGATCTAAAATTGGTGCTTCATTCATGGTGTAATATTTTTTTCTATATATGTTAAATTGATGAATGTGTGCATGCTTATTCATTATTTTCAAAGAGCCAATTGTTTTATTGTGCTTTGAATCTATGTTTCTTTAGTTGGAGTTTATTTTTTCTCATCTACCTTGTTGTGATGAATGTATGAGAAGATCATCTTTTGTGCTTAATGATAAATCCATATCATGTATGCGCACATCTTGGTGACTTCATGATTTGATAGGTTTTGAAAATCTTGCACTAGTGAATACATTTTCCTCTCCAAATGATTGCATCTATTGGGTATATAATTATGACATTGTCTAATTTATATTCATTGGGTTGGTTCTAAATCTCTCTGTCATTCAATTTTTGAGGAAGGATCAACAACAATTTATGCCCATTAGGATTTCATTTTCAGAAATTCACTTCATTTCTTATTACCCTGCTCCTTTTAATTTCTATCATAAATCTAAAATAAATTGAAATCGTCTCTAGTATAAAACACAAAATCGCATCCTTAGTTAATTACAATCTTTGATAAAATTAGAAAATACCAAAAATTACTAAAATTTGTTTTTCTATTTGATGTCTTGAAAGTACCAGCAAAGGCCTCCTCATGAACATTCACATTTATCTTTAATTGAATAACCAAGCAGGTTGTACCACGACCCATGAGAACCTTTGGAATAACTTCGTTATTCTTTCAAGAGAGGAAATCAAATCTTGAGATCCTATCAATTGACTTGTGTAAAAACAACACTCAACACTAATAATTTTTCTGGGGGAAAGGGTTATAACGAACATAAAATAAAACCTACTGCGAAAGGTGATGCACCAAACTATTTATTTGAGACTTGAAAAATAACCAACACACAATATAACTAGTAAAAAAGAGCTTCCCTACACAACTCAATAACACAGTCCTTACATTGACAATTTGTAAGAAGGCTAAATGACAATCTTTAAAAAGGAGAAAAAATTCCTCACAGTTTAAAACTGATTCAGTACAAATTTTAACCATCAAAGACTATATACTTCTACAAAGCACATCAATATGTGATACACAAGCACAGAAAAAGAGAAGGCACAAGCTATATTTCACTACCAAAAGGTGTTACAAATCTACATATTTCTCAAAATGAGTTACAAAAACCCCTTTCTTCTACCAAGAACTTAGAAAAAGTTACAAAAACAACAAGATGGAAGGAAATGAGTTATAATGGAGTGAAAGCGGGGAGTGGGAAATGGGGAGTGACTGGGAAGCGGGAACACTAGCATAGGAAATTAAAATCTCTCCACAGAATCAGATTCAGTAGGTGATGTAGGTGATGTAGGTCTTTCTGCCACAGAGGACTCCACTGAATCTATTGGGAAAGTGGACGGGAAATCGCATGGATTCGTGGGAGATGGGGACCCAGGTGGGGGCCCTGTACTAGGGAAAGGGACAGTTGAATGGGCATCCCTATTCGGTGTAAAACCCTTAGGTAAGTTTGTATACCCGCCTATTAGGAACATATCTAATATCTCTAAGGGTAGATATGCTATTTCTATTCTTGATCAAGTAATCTATCATAATATTAGAAAAATTGACAATGCCCTAGTTGGGAGATTCATTGGGATTAGGCCTAATATTGAAGTGATTAGAGCATATGTTGACAAGAGATGGAAGCTCAAAGGCCAAGTTGAGGTGATAGCTATGAACAAGGGTTTTGTCTCTCTTTTTTCTCATGTGAAGAAGATAGAACACAAGCCATATGTAGCGAGCCATGGTGTATAGGAAAAAATACTATGATACTGCAGAAATGGTACCCTAATATGGCTCTTCATGAAGATTTTATAGTCCAAGTCGTTGTCTGGGAAAAGCTCCCTGGACTCCCCTTGGAGTATTAGAATGCAGATATTTTTGCAGGTATAGCCAGATCCTTTGGAGAACTTCTCTTTATTGATCTGGTTACAGCTTCCAAAAGAAGACTTACACATGCTAGAATATGCATAGGTATCATACCAGCTGTTGATATGCTAGAAGAAATACAGCTAGAATCAAGATTAGGAAAATGGACTCAAAAAATTGAATATGAGTCAGTACCCTTTGCTTGTTTCAGATGCAAAAAAATGGGGCATTGGGCAAAGAAATGTCCAATGAACAAAGTCAAGAAACTCCATCAGAAAAAAGAATGGAAGCCGATTGGAAAAAATGTAGATCCATTGGAAGAAGATGGTAGTAAGGAACCCAAGAACATAGAGAAACACATAGAAGAGAAAAATGGACTATCTAAATAAAATGAAAAGGAAGGGAAAGACAAAGGAGATACACAGGACAATCAAGAGAAAAATGTGATGGAAGGATCAGGAAAAGACACGAAAGATCAGAAGGAGCAAGGAAATGAGACTGAACTAGCCAAGAGTGACAAGACATACTTTGTCAAGGACACACTAGAAGATGAGAGCAATGGCATTTGTAAATCCCAAGATGTAAAGGAAAAAACCGAGCAAGAAGATAACCAGTCGACCACTCAAGAAGTAGAGGAACTACCTATTAAATAGGGAGATTAGGAAAATTTATATGAAAATAAAATCTTCTTAGATGCTCAACAAGATATTGTATTGGGACCTGGGCTATCAGAGATGACACAAATCTCATCACAAGAGGAAAGGAAAGACTTAGAGGAAATAGACAGACCAAAATGGGGAGATCAAGAGGAAATAGGAAAATTACTTGAGAAAAAAGACAAACCTAGTATGGTGGAAAAATCTAAACAAAAGAAGGGTACAGTGAAAAAAGGCTAGAAGAATGCTAAAAACTACCAACCAGATGTTGGATAATTCCAGATCTCACCACCAGGAAGACCTCTAAGCTCTAGAAAAAGAAATCAAGAAGAAGCTAGAAATATAGCAGATGGAACATAGAGAACTATTACCCAACTGGGTATTATCAAAAAGAAATGAAGATTATATCTTGGAACATAAGAGGGTTAAATAATCCTCACAAATAGGATCTTATTAGAAATATGGTTAGAGATAATAGATCGGATATCATTCTCATCCAAGAAACTAAAATGGCTAAGGAGAAAGTTGAAAAGCTCAAATACTATAGAAAAATTACTGTAGTGGAGGTAGCTCGGAAGGAGCCTCAGGGGGTATTGTTACTTTTTGGAATGGGTATATCATTGAGGGTGATGTTCTTATGTAGGAGAATAATATGGCTTGCATTAGATTCCACCATATCAAGGAAGGAACTTGCTAGATCTTTACTAATATTTATGCTCCCAACACGAAGAAAGGGAGACATTCTTTCTGGACGAAACTGGAATAGGTCAAGAATTCTTTGGAAACATAAAGTTGGATCATTATGGGGGATTTCAATACCCCTCTTAAGGAAGATGAAAAACTGGGAGGAACTCAACCTAATTTGGAAAGCAGGATTGACTTAATGAATTTCATATCTAGTCAAGGTCTTACTGATATTGATCTTCAAGGCATCAATTATACTTGGTCTAATCGGAGAGCAGGCAAAGATTTGATCCAGGTAAGATTAGACAGAGCCTTAATTTCTAGTGAATGGTTTTAGTAGTATAATTTTTCTTTAACTGCCTTTATTAGAGCAGGATCTGACCACTATCCACTATCATTTATTGCTGACCCTATTGTTAGAAGTAAGAACTATCCTTTCAGATTTGAAAAAATGTGGACTATTCATCCTGAAATGTATCTCAAAATTAGTGAATATTAAGATAGAAGGAACAGCTATGTATAGGATGACCTATAAACTAAAACATGTGAAAGACAAAATTAAGAAGTGGAACAAAGAAACTTTTGGCAATATCTTTTCTTCTAAGGATGATATTATGACTGAACTTAAAGAGGTGTAGGAGTCTGTTCAAATGGCTGGGTATGTGAATAACCTTAAAGAACAGGAAACTGAAATCTTAAGTAAATATCATGACATTGTGCACAAGGAGGAAATCTTTTGGAAGAAGAGATCTAGAAACACTTGGCTGAGAGAGGGGGATACGAACACAAAATTCTTTCACATGATGGCTACCAAACACAAGGTAGCCAACAAGATATCTAAACTCAAAGTTGACAACAGACAAATGGAAAAGGAGGAGGATATTTCTAAGGAAGCTAGAGCCTTCTTCTCTAATATTCTATCCCAGGATGACCAGCTTGACCAGGATCTTCAAAGTAATCTCCTTGAGAGTATACCTAATATCTTGAATGATAATGATAATGATAATTACTAACTTTCAGCCATTCCATCTAATGATGAGATCAAAGAGGCTATCTTTTCTTTTGATGGGAATAAATCTCTGGGTCCTGATGGTTTTCCTATGTTCTTCTATCATGATTATTGGGAGATCATACATAAGGATATTACTGATGTTGTCAAAGAGTTCTTTGGGTCTACTAAAATTCTCAGAGAAATGAATTGTAATTTCATTGCTCTCATCCTGAAAAAAGTTGGGCTGATACTATGGACCTCTTTCGCCCTATTAGTCTGTGTAACTCTTCCTACAAAATTATATCAAAAGTCATCACTTCTAGGATTCTAAAATTGCTACCTAAGATAATTGCTCACCAACAAACTGGTTTTATTCCTGGAAGGTAGATTTTAGATTCTATCATTACTGTCCATGAGAACATACACTCACTGACTATGGCTAGAAAAGATGGATTCATTCTCAAGATTGATCTCTCTAAAGCTTATGATAGAGTTGACTGGAATTTTATGCAGAGTGTTCTAAGAACCTTTGGTTTCAACCCCAAATGTATAAAACTGATAATGCAACTAGTGTCTTCTCCCACTTTCTCGATCCTTGTAAATGGTTCTCCTTCGGCCTTCTTTAAATCTTCCAGAGGTCTGAGGTAGGGAGATCCTTTATCTCCTATTTTGTTCATTATTTTCATTGAATGTTTGGGCAGGTACATTGAAAGTACTGTCATAAATGGGGATCTCAAAGGGTTAAAACCTTCCTCCTTAAACTATCTGTGCTCTCACCAGCAATTTGTGGATGACTCTATTTTGATGGGGGAAGCTACCATTAATGAAGCCTAGAATATTAAAAATATCCTCAACAATTATGGTAAGGCTACTGGTTAGCTTATCAAATAGAATAAAAGTTTTATTTATTTCATTAATACTCCTGAGTACAGACAGCACAAGATAAGCAGAGTTATGAACTGCCAAATTAGGGAGCTCTCTTCTACCTATCTGGGTCTCCCCCTTGGGATTAACCCTCTTGAATCCTTTTGGAGCTCCCTGGTGGACAAATTTCACAAGAAACTTGTTGGGTGGAAAGGTGCTCTACTCAGTCAGGCTGGTAAGATTCAGCTTCTCAAATCATCTCTTTAGAGTATACCTACTTATGCCCTAAGTCTTTATAGGATCCCCAACAAATTTGCTGAGGCTATTGAAAAAATTCAAAGGCACTTCCTTTGGAATGGTGTTGAAAAATCCAATAGATTTTCTCTTATTTCCTAGGATAAAGTCTGTATGCCTAAGTCCAAAGGTGGTTTGGGTATAAGGAAAATAAAAAGAATGAATGAAGCTCTCCTAGCTAAACTTGGCTGGAGGGGTTTCACTCTGAAGGGTGAATGGAATTCAATTTGGCACAGCAAATATAACAGGAAGTCCAACTCAATTATTGATTTTATTAATACTGAAGATATCTTGATGGGATCTTGTATATGGAAGAATGTGATAAAAGTCAAAAATATTAGAAGAAAAGGTGTGAAGTGGAAAGTGGGCAAGGGAAACAGAGTGGATTTTTGGGAAGATATTTGGATAGGTAGCCAACCTCTTGTTATGAATACTATTTGGGGCCCCTTTGTTGTTTTATGCAAAGATGAAATTGGAACTAAGGTCATGGATTATAATTGTAATGGGATTTGGAAGGAACTTACTACTGTGGATAATGCCCTCCTATCTCTTAATATCACTCTCAACTCTATGATTCTTAATTCTGAAGAAGACTCTATGATCTAGAAAGATACTACGAATGGTAATATCACTGTGGGATCAGCTTACAATCTTAATGAGGAGAACAATGAAAATCCCTTCTCGGCCAAGGCTTGGATCAAAGGGCTCACCCCTAAAATCAACATATTTTTTTGGACAATGATTCAAAACAAAATCCTAACTCTTGACAACCTCAAGAATAGAGGTATGTATATTACTAATATGTGTGTTCTGTGTAGGAAAGAGGAAGAAATGCTCAATCATCTGTTCATTCATTGCAATTATGCTAATGAGGTTTGGTCCTATTGGATGAAGGCTCTCAATGCTGATTGGGTTTTATCCAATGATATCCATAATATGTTCACTTCATGGAGTATTAATTCTAAGAGTGAGTGCATTAGAAAGATTTGGAAAATTGCCCTTCCCCACATATCATGGGAAATTTGGAAGGAAAGAAATGAAATAATTTTCAGAGAGAATGAAACCTCCCCTAAAATCTTATTCAGAAAAACTTAGAATATGATTATGGAGAACTTCAAAATTATGAAAGTCAAAGAGAACTCTAAAGGAAAAGAAGATAGGGCAATCCTTGAAAAATGGGGTATTAAGTTTGATGAAAAAACCCACAACAATATCAGAGAGGAAATTGCTTGGGAAAGCCCTCCGAATGGTTGGGTTAAGATTAACTTTGATGGGGCCTCGAAGGGTAATCCTAGAATTGCAGGATGTGGTATGATCATGCATGATGAGAAAGGGCATTGTATTGTTGCAAGGGCTATCCCTATAGGAGTTCAAAATAATCACATGGCTGAGGCTTTAGCTGCCCTCAATGGTTTAATTTTGGGTAAAGAAAATAACTATAGAAATGTTTGGGTTGAAGGGGATTCTTTGAATATTGTTAAAGCCCTCAACAATATCCAAACCCTCGTGGATGATTAGAAATATTATTGATTATGCAAAATCTATAATCAAGGATATGAATAAATGCATTGTGACACATGTGTACCATGACGGCAATATTTGTTCAGATTGGGCAGCCAACTACACATGCAGAAGTGACCAAGTCTATACTTGGAATGATGAAAGTAGTATGTCGTATGATCTCATATCCCTTACACATAAGGAATTGATCTACGACAGGTAGAGAAATGAAACTCATTTATTTTAATGAACACAGATTACACGAGTTTTGTAAGTCCTAATAATGAGGATTTAATCCTCTACAAAGCCACTTGGTGTCGTATTATTTTTATGCATAGATTTTGGGGGTTCACAAAAATTGAGGACAACATTATTGAAAAGGAGAACAATAGTATTATTAAGCACAGAGAGAACCAGAGCAACACTGAAAGAAGATACAGAATGAGAGGAGGGAAGAAAAGACATGAACCTGCTAATTGTAGAGAATGGAAGCAGAATGAAAAAGTGTGGGAAATTATACAGAAGGGAAATTTTGTTGCGTATATGGAGAAGCTTTGTGGAGGAAACCCTGCAATTACAAGCTTCTTTATGCGTAATTGGAAAAAAGGTAAGATCAATTTCAATAATCAATGGATTGAAATAATAGAGGAAATCATCACAGAAGCCACTGGCCTCCCTATGCATGGCATGAAATTCTATCGCGATAGGAATTATTTTGATAAAGTGTATGAGTGATTCCCTAAGAATGAGGAGGAGGCTGACAAACTTGCAAAGAAGGTAGGTGTCTTCTTTAGTGCTACTAATATTAGTCTCCCATGGCATTTTGTGCTTTATACAGCTATCTATTATCTTACCCTGGATGGCAGATTTACTAGAGCCTACAGGCATCACTTTGTTATCTTAAATTATTTTAGGCATAATGAAGATATCATTATTCCTTTCTATTTAATGAGCTCTCTGAATGTCACCATGAAAGAATTTCAGAAAGACCCTTTTGGGGATCATGCCTCCTAGCAAGGCTTAATGGTCCTCATTTACGATGTTTTAAAAATGAGGAAGTTGGATAAATTTGTTGGTAAGGGAAAAATTATCACTGATGTGGAGACTAAGGATGATGAATCAGGGGAAAGATTTGACGAAGACACTGAGGATGATAAAATTCCTAGCACTAGGGGTAAGGGAAGTTTGAAGGGCAGTTCTTCAAAGATTTCCAAGAATAAACTGGAAAATGAGGATATGAACCCTAATCTGGAGGGTTTCAGAATAGAAGATGAAGAAACTCCCAAAAGCCAGAGAAAAAGGAAAGCTAACTTCAGGCCTAAGATCTCTGCCTTCAAGAAATCAAAGAGGAACAAGGGTATCCTTATTTTGTCTGATGAGGAGATCCTTGGTCATGAGAGTTTGGATAATAAAGAGAACATGGAGAAAGAAAAGCATAAAACTAAAATAGAGGTTGAGGAAAAAGAGGCTAGTCTTCAGGGTAAGACTAATTCTGAAAATATTGGGAATGCTAAGGAGAGCTTCAATATTGGAGCGGATCAGAAAGATAGCATCCTCTCTTTCAGGAAGTTCATGGACACTATTGCTCTGGACATTAAGAAAATGAAGACTGATGTCAATGAACAGGCTAAGATAGTGGGTATGATAAAAGTTTCTACCTTTAGGGAAGATTCCATGGCTACCAATCTGAAGAACTAGACTGAAGCCATTAAAAAAGGTGAAGCCTTTGAGGAACTGGGCACAAAGGTGTTGGCTATGGAGGATAAAATAAATAGCAAAGAGGGTGAAGTCAACAAGATTGAGGAGTGTCTATCTTCACAGGAAGGTAAAATGGAAAAAATGGACTTGATGGTTAGAAAAATTTGTGCGCAGAGCTATAACATTCTAAAAGTGTCTATTGAGAAATGCAAGAACCTGATGGAGAGATTTGAGGACATGAGAGGGGAGGAGAGAAAGCACCCTAAAGAGGGGATGGCCACTGGAATCCATACTTGCTCAAGCATAAATAAGAAAGACACAGATGATCTTAGGTTGTCGATGGATAATATGGAGCTCCTTGCGGAGCAGGCGAAACATCTGATCGAGACTAGCTAACTCCTTGTTTGCTCCCTTTTTGTCTTCGGGCTATCTTTTCTCTAGCGCTATCTTTTTCTATTTTTTGGATTGTAGGGCCTAGGGCCCCTATTTCTCTTTTGTCCAATTTTTTTTGTTGCTTGACTGATCAGCTTTGTCTATCTTCTGATCTACTGTACAAGGTATCGGGACCTTTCAAATCTTGCTTTTACTTATTCAAAACAAGATGGAAGGAAAAATAACTCCTTAAAAATGAGCCCTCAACTCATACTTATGCTTTTACAACCAACTGCCTCATTAATGAAGGCGATCAAAGTTGGGTTGGATTCACCCTACAAGGCCTTTTTTGAGACCCTCAAACAGTTGTAAAGAGGCAAATTGGTGACCCAAAGTCAAGCCTTATTAAATTTATCATAATGGCTCCTCATAAATGTAACGCCCCACCAGGGAACCCAGGAGGACTAACCATTTAATCTCTAAAGATGAAGTCAAATTTTTTTTTAACTATTACAATGCACATTTTAAAAAGAATCGATACACATATGCTCACAAAACATGAATGCAACATAACTAAGATTTCCTAGTCCTCATAGGTTCCCTAACACTTCTACTCAAACAATGTTAATTAATCTAATTACATTTAAGATTTTCATAATTAGTTACAAGTCTAACATATTTATAACCCTTCAGAATAAATGACTACTGTGTGATGAACATGTTTCAATGAGTAGTCACCAACATTTAATTTACCAACACAATCCATTCTTCACAACTAACTAATGGAATTAATAACATCAATAAAACATCTTATAAATTTAGTTTCATATAGACATTAGGGTAAATAATATCATGCATTATCACATACCCTACCACCTAGATGTACATTGTACTAGATATATTTTAAGACACCAACTAAAATTTTCTTAACTCATTCTTAATATCAATCATAAGTTAACAATATGTGAATCAATTTATTGAGTTACTATCACAGGTTACACCAAACCAAAAGTGTATTGTACTTCTTTTTTATAAACTTATCTTAATATTTGGCATCTCCTTTCAAAATTATACAACTATTCCACAATGGTAATTCCATTATCATTTATCATTCATATAGACCTTCTTATCTAACAATAACATTTATCTTTGACATAAACAAAAGTTCATTCATAAACCAATCATTTCATAATATTCCTTTATAGTGACTTATATAAGAGAATGTACTTATCATATCAATATAAGCTAGGTCCTTATTCACAAAACAAGAAAGAACTATAAGAATAAATTTTCATTCAAGAGATCACTTAGTTTATTACAAGATATCATTAGAGGGAAATAAATGACAAATTCCACATTATTTTAATATTTGTGACATATACAAGTAAGATCATAACTTTTCCCTTCATTTTACCTAGAAATTCCCATTCCCATTACATTGATTCACCCTTATTTTACATTTCATTATATTACCCAACAAGGGATTTCAATAAATAAATACATCAAAATTATAATTCACTGAAGTACATGATGCAGAAGTAGAATCTTTGACAGCTTCCAAGCATGAATCCAAAGGCAAAGTCATCCATGCAACCATGAACAATACCTCGATAAGATTAACCACCCAACCACGTGGAACCATGTAGTTCCACTCCCATGTGCTAGGAGATATAACCAAGGTCCACACAAATCCCTAATCAATCTAAGGTTTCACAAAATAATAACTTAAATAAAAATACAAGACATAACAAAATATCACTTAACTATACACAAGGGTTAGGTTTCTAGCATACCCTCTAAGTGAGTGTCATCACATATCCTATTTATTGGGATCCTTATTGGAAATCATGTAACTCCGGTCCACACTTTATGAATAGGGATCCATCCTGGTAGTTACCCATGGTCCTAGTACTCCAACAGGACTATGTGGGCATTATTATGTTTTGTTTCATTATCTTTTGTTTCCCCCTTTCCCAGATTCATTATTAGGTTATCACTTTTTACTAACCCACCCATAGGATCATCTGAAAACCACTTTAGGGTTCCAAAACCTATGGTGAGACACTCACCTAGGGTACCTAGTCCCCTACCCAAAACATGACAAAAGAATTGCAATACTTCAAATGCTTTATTTCAGAGGTTTAGGAAACTCTCATGTGTACTCGGACCACCAGGATGAGTCCTAACCTTAACCATAAACAACATAATAATAGTACATGGATGTCACATACTCAAGACACCTTAAGAAATACATTATGATCAAATTCAAGCAATAAAATGAACATAGAAGAAAATAATCCCAAATGAAATAAACTATCAAAAAGAAGGGTGATAAATTGACATCCTAAACCTTCCAAAACTTAATAACAATTAAATATGACTTTAACCACTATTCAAACATAAAATCCACATAGAATTAAAAAACACACAAGAAGACATAATCACTCCCAAAAATAGATAGTGACAAACTCATCAAACCAACACATTAGATACAAATACTTAATTTCTAGATTTCATTAGGAACTTTTAAACTACCTTACTTATCTATAGGTATGATCAATAATGGAGAAAACACAATAAAAACACATTAATACAATAACTAATATAGACATAGGAAAAATATTTCTAGTTTCAGACTCTACCTAGAGTCCTCCAGAGAATTCCCTTAGTCTTTGAGAAATTCCATAAACCTTCAATCTTTCTAACTTTCTACTTGTTGTCCTCCTGGATATACCCACACACAGAGATCTATAACTTTTGAACCACACCATATTTCTTCGATCGCTCTAGTGAGAAGTGGTGAAATTAGGTTCTTACCAACCTAACCAAAAATTAGCAAGATCCAACACTTGGTTCGGGAGATATGGCCTCCGCATCAGGACTGTATTTGTTTCTTGCAATAATTATTTCTCCATTTTCACAAAATAAGATAAAACATTGTTGTCTTTAACTCTTGATAAAAAAAAATCCTCATTTTCAGATTGCAAAGCCTATTCTTAGAATCCCCAAAACCATGTCTCTCTCCATAAAATATTTTACCTTATACATATAGACAACTATATGGTTGGAGGAGTTACTTTACGGGAAGCAACTTCTCCAAATTCCATAGTTGGTTTTAAATTAAATTAATTATTCCTGTGAATCATAAGTCAAAACTTTAATTATTTATTAACTTAAATAATATTATGAATTACTCAAATATGTTTAAGATAAGATAGATTATCAAGTAACACACATCTCCAATGGTAACTAGCTAGCCTTACTCCTAGGAGGTCTTGAGTTTGAATCTCCTAGAAAGCTAGTTTTGCCAATTAGGCATAATAATATTAGTTCTTCGATTATTTTATTTTATATTTCAATACAATATTTACATCACATTTCTAATTATACATATACATATCTTTATACATACACAAATATATTTATTAGGCATATATGTGTGTACCCATATATACATACATATACATATATTTAGTCACATCATAAATTTATTTAAACACATAATATATCCACTATATATACATATATTAATTTATTTATCTAATAAAATAACCAAGAATCATATTAAAAATATAAATTTCAAGAATAAAAGAACATAGTCAACTGACCAGAATATAAATCTCAAAACCATAGAAATAATAATAAAACCCAAACCCAAATAGGGCGACTTCCTGAAAAAGGAAGCTAAGTCACAAGGGGTCTGGAAACCTTTGTAATATCTCCATGACAACAACATTAAAGGATTTTAAAGGCACGCTCAGACTTGTGTGGCCAAGTGGAGTCGATGCATGGTACCTTCATCCTGCATCACCAAGTTGAGAAACACAAATATATACATATATGTGCAAGCAGTGACAAACAAGGAGGGGGAGTGCGACATTGTGTGGATCTCCCATGGAAGTGACTATGATTGCCTCCCCTCATCCTACACACACACACCATACAATACTCATTTTAAATCATGACTGAGTTAGTATTGTTAGCTCCACCATAATCTCAAAATAAAAATAAACTATCATCATTGATAATGCCATCATGTATATAAACCAAATTCCATTAAATATTCTAAGAATATAATTCATTAGGTAACATTCATATCATTTACAAATTATCATTACAATGAACATATTATCCAACATATTTTGAAAGCATCTCATCATCTAATCAAATAAGAGAAAGCAGTTTGAGTATGATGTCACTAGGGTATAAGAACCCATAATACAAAGTAATACTAATTAATTATAAAAAAAGGTTTGGATTGAATCCATAATATGATCAATCAGGTGATTTAGGTTAATCCCTAATTAATAGTTATCATCACAGTCATACATAAAGTCATAAAAGGATGTTAATTATGATTAGGTAAATCATAAAAAGAACCTAATCTTTATGGCAATTTGAATAACATATATACACCATCCAGAACATAGTCATAAAAGTATCTTAATCAATTTAATTCATCCCAGTGTACTATTGTCTACCAAAATTGCGCCTTGTTAAGCTTGCAGGAACTTAACCTTTTGGAGAAACATGGAAACATTCCAAGGTTGTGGGTAACCTATGTCTGGAATGAATCTCCGGGTCCTAGGCCGGCTTGCTATCTGGTTAATCACTCTACTACCTGAAACCAATTCTTTTGATGGAGAAAAGGGATAGAAGGAGAACAGAAAATGAAAACTATGTCCTAAAAGGTGATGCACCAGAAGATATCTGAGAAATGCACA
>MU224536.1:1020832-1032602 GCA_018584345.1 Thuja plicata | reverse complement strand
TTTGATTCCTAACTTGTCCACGATCTGCTTGGGCATCACTGAGCTGCTAGCACCTGAGTCAATCATGCAGTTATGTACTAGGTGGTCTCCTATGATCAAGGATACGTAAAATGGTGGGGGTTTAACTACTGGTACTTTTTGTTCTTTCTCTTTTGAAATAGTGTTAGTCATTACAATTTTGGCCTCCTCGCTTTTGGGCTTACTAGAAAGACTTAAATCAGATACAGCTTATTGCAGAAGGTCTTTTTGACCTGGAACTCCCAAAAAATCCCATATGAAAATAGACACATTTGCCTTCTTCATATGATCCAAATTATTAAAAGAAGTCATACCAACCTTAGATTGGGCCTTTGTAGTAGCAACATCAATGTTAGAACTAGCTGATTGTATCGGAACCATAGGTTGTTCCTTACTTGATGAAGGTTGTTCTTTTGGGAGAACCCGAACATTCTCAGTATTAGCTGGCCCAACAACTTGTTGTTTAACCTCTACTACTCTCTTTTTTCTCCTTGTGTTATCTGAAATAGTAAGAACCTGATTTGTGCCACAAAAATCATCATTTTGCCAATTCATTAGGGTTGTCTCTGGTGGTCTGCCTTCATCATTGTGTAAAGTGGCTCCATCAGGACCTTCATCCTGTGAATTTGGAATACTTTGAACCATTAAGGCCTGATTTATGACCCCATTCATGCAAGTACTTTGATTATGCTATTGGTTACATGGAAAACACCACTCATAATCCTAAACTAGATTGTTCTGAGTGGGTACAAGCTCTTTTGAGGTGCTAGCAACATTGAGGTTGTAAGGTTGATAAGGCCTTGTATTAAGATTAGGTCTTTTGCCTTGGTTATTGGGTTGATACGGCAGTTTATTGCCCTGATTTTGCTGATACTGGGGTTGATAAGAGGGTTGGTAAGGCCTATATCCTTGACTTTGCTGCTTTTTTATATTCACAATTTCATTACCAAAGTTCTGCAAAATACCCTTATTCTCTTGTAAATCCACAGATTGAGCTGGGAGGGCATTGCCTTGAGGATTGGGTTGCATATTGGGTGCTGGTAATGTTGGTGCTGCCGGGATAATAGCTAAGGGGTCTACTTGCAAAGGTATCATTGACTGAACTACATGTGCTATTGGAAAGATTGGCATAGGTGGCCTTGGGGCAATTTTTCCAGCTTGTATAAGGTTGTTTTATGCTCTAATGGCCACATCATAAGCACCTGGAAGTGTAACCCCTCCCATTGATTGTATCATAACTGCTATATCACTATTAAAAGCCCTTAAATAATATAAGAAAGCATGATCAGCAAAGGGTCTTACCGTTTGAGGGATTCTTTCCCATGTCTTTTGGAAACAGAAATTGAAATCTGTTACTTGCTCATGAGGGGCCCTTTTGATAGTTGACATCTGCTCTACCAAGGATAGATGGTCAAATTTGTCTTCAAAAAAATTGCAAAGCTCAATACCGATTTGGTCCCAATCAGCAATAGAACCCACCGGTAGCCTTCTAAACCACTGTAAAACCTTTCCTTTGAAAGATGCGGCTAACAACCTGACAGCAACATTATCCTCTGTAACATGATGCAGGGCACAAAGATTGGCTATGTCTTTTATGTGCTCAACTGGGGTGGTTTGATCTTCACCACTAAAAAATGGCAGACTTTTTAATGCAGCAACAGGAATGACATCGTGTTGAGCAAGATTCAAAGGGCTTCCTTGATTGAATGAAACAAAAGGTTGGTTCCGTTGTAGTGCCATTGGAGTCTACAAAAATTGACCTCTTGGGGCAGTAAAAACTAGAACAGTGGTACGCACTCTTGCTGCAGGAGGTGTAGACTTGGTTCTTCTGGTATCAACCAATGTCTCTTTTACCTTTTTATCTTCTCTCCCTCTTCTTCTGGGTGGAGACAGCTGTAAGAAGTCAAAAGATGAAGAGCTGCTTCTGGTTTGCACTCTTCTCATATGTTGTAATCTATTGGTTCTTCTATTCCAAAGCTTAGATTCGCCAAGTGTGTAATTCTGAAACCTCTTCAAGGCTGAAAGTACTACTGTACACACTAACAACAGCAAAAATATTGCAAAAGATGACTGGAAAAGTCAGTCACTGGTCCCACCGGGCGTGCCAAAAACTGTTGTCTACCAAAATTGTGCCTTATTAAGCTTGTAGGAACTTAACCTTTTGGAGAAACATGGAAACATTCCAAGGTTGTGGGTAACCTATGTCTAGAATGAATCTCTGGGCCCTAGGTCGGCTTCCTATCTGGTTAATCACTCTACTACCTGAAACCAATTCTTTTGATGGAGAAAAGGGATAGAAGGAGAATAGAAAATGAAAACTATGTCCTAAAAGGTGATGCACTAGAAGATATCTAAGAAATGCACAAATAACCTGACACACAATGAACTAGCTACTTAAGCTCCCTTACACAACCCCACTAAATCATAATATTTGCATAATCAATTTACAAGAAGGCCAATAATGACAATCCCTTTAAAGGAGAGAGATTTCTCACAATTTGGGGAAAATCTGACTTGAGCACAACTTAAAACTTGCAAACAAGTATGAAGTACTACATAAAGGCACTAATATATGATACAAATTGAGGACAAAGAACATCACAGAATTTTATACCAATCACTAAGTACACAATAACAGACTAATAAGGTAAGGTATAAGCTATTTTCACAATCAAAGGTGTTACAAATCTGTATATTTCTCTGAAATGGGTTACAAAGTCTCTTTGTTTCTGTCAAGAACTCATAAAAATTTACAAAAATAGCAAGCCAAAGGGAAGAAGAACCCTTAACAATGAGTCTTCAACTCATATTTATGCATTTTCCAAGCCAACTGCATTCTGGATGCAATAACTTTTGGATCGGATTTGTCTTGTCTAGCCACTAGTTAATCCCTTTAAAAATCTACAAAATACAACTTGGTGACCCAAAAGTCATCCCCAAAAAAAATATCAACATAAATACTTCTTCACAGAAGCAGTCTTATCCCTCTAGAAGAGTCAAAAATGTCTCTGAATTGTAATAACTTTTCTGCAGCCCCAAAAATGCATCCTCTGACCTTTTCAAAGCTGATCTTTCATCCGCAACATATCTGATTTCCAACGTCTGAGAAAATATCTAATCTTTCTGCAAACCTAACAACCTGGGCTCTGAAACTGAAAACACGGTGAAGGAAAATGAATGCACCATCAACCCCTTACTGCTCTAACAGTTCATTTGTTCTATCTACATTGCTGCTATGTGCTTTGGACAGTGATCAAAATAAAAGCCTGTGATTGGTCGCCGAACAATTCATATCATCACATCAGAAAACTGCTGCCACCTTTTTATTTAAATTTCAGGATCAGGCGACTGCACGACTGCATTAAGTCTTTTTGTCGCGGGCCTCCGTCACTAACCATGGTTTCTTCTCAAGACTTGGCAACAACATGCTCTCTTACCCTTGGCTGACCTGAGTCACGATCTAGCGATCATGTGACATAACTGAAGTCATAGTCGCGCAGAGTTAACGTTAACTCATCATTGATTCCCAGACCTTGCGACTAACTATCTTTCTTAGCCCTCACGGTGATCTCCTTGTCGCTGAATGTTTAAGCTCTGTTTCCAGACTACGCAACAATGCCTAGTCGTCCAGTCGGGAGATATAAGTTCTGAGCTTTTAACTTTATCGTAACAGGTCTTATGTGCACCTTTTCTGCCTCTGACGACTTCGCGACAGACCTTAATCGCCAAGTCGGGGGAACTTTTTCCTTAGGGCACCTTTCCTCTCAGACTTCACGACCACCGTCGAATCTTCTGATCTTTTCATCTGATGGCTGACGCTTAATCGCTAGACATTTGAACATACCCTTAAGTCTTTCCCAGACCTCGTGACTGAAAGGAAAGCGCCCTTAGTCTCGTTGTCGTTGAATGCTCTTTTTCCTTCTGGCGACCACCCGACAATCTTTTAACATCCATCCGCTTTGTGACACATGTTGCACAGTTACTGGTTCATTCATTATGTGCTGGAGAACTGAGTCCTCATCCTGTTCTAGCGACATCCTGACTAAGCATTACTGCAGACCACAAACGGTCAGTCGCGAAGTCTAGGTTAAAATCTCTTAACCGCCATTCCATTTCGAGACTACGCGACTGAAGGCATGACCTAACTGTTACCTTTGACCTGATCTGGCGATAACGCGACATGAAGTAGTCACAAAGTTTGAGAACATTTTGCTAACTGTCAAGAACCTACCGCGATCACCTGACTGAGTAGTGGGTCCCATCTTCCTCGAGCCTTATGGCATGGCCATCCTGTGACTTCCCGACTAAGATGAAATCACTAAGTCTCAGAACACTAAAGGAATATTCTAATTTATTTCGAGACCTCGCGACATAAAGGGAACGCAAAGTCGGGGAGACATATGGAATATTCGCTCGGGATATCGCGACAAGGCGATTTCATTTAAAACACATGCCTTAAGTGAATGGAAAAAGGTAACAGCGAAATAGAACGCCAAGGCTTAGGGTTTGAACTCATCGTTTAACACTTGGAAGACTAAGCGTTTTCAGGGCTTTTTTTTGCAAATTTGAGCAAGGTTTTAGGATTGAAAACCTTATTAATCTTGGTACCAAAAATCGGTAACATGTACTCAAACCTTCAAAAAGGAAGTTCCCCGTACAACAAACATATTAGATTGTTTCATAACATGATGTTCCTAAAATATTATGAACACATAATTGACATTACTACTCAAAGAGAAATATACATTAAACACTTACGTGGAGATGAGATAGATTGGATTAGTGACTTCAATCAGAATCATTAGTAGAGATTAAAAGTCCTAATCTTCCAACAGGAATAATCAGGTCTTGTGAGGGTTGGAGGGGCATTACAATAAATGCATTCATGTCTTGAAAAATAGCTCATAAAGAGCTTCTGAAATGCAATAACTTCCCTCAAACTTTCAATCCCAGCCTTATGACTTTAGCTTATTGACATCAATTCTACACTAATATCTCTTTGTTTGACCTTTAAAGGTAGATAAAATATCCATTTTATACTTTAATTAATTTATTAAATGTTTTATAATTTTATCATGTAAATAAATATTAATTATATTAATAATATTTATTTAAGCGATCACTTAATAATATTATTAATATAATAATTATTATTATGAATTATTTAATAAATTAATATAAAGTGACAAATAAATACTATCTTACTTTAAAACCCATTCAATATTTTATTTTATTTAAACAATATTAAGAGAATGATTTATAACTATATCATTTGTTAATATCGTTTAAATAAAATAAAACTTACATAAACAACAATATTAAGTTTGCCGAAAAAAATGCTATGGAAATGTAAATACCCGTGGGGATATTGAGATGGGAGATAATTTAAACAAGAAGGCATTAAAAAAAAATTCCACATATGACCGCCTTAGGGTAATATGGAACTCTAGCAAAAATAACCTTCATTTTTTACTTACATTCACGTTTTCTCCTCTTCTCTGCCTGCGCCACATGGGAAAGGGTTTGAATAGAACTTGTTGAAGTATTTGGAAGCTCTGAGGCTCTATTCAGATATATTTCTCCATACATAGGTGTGTATGAGGATTGAGAATACTTTTAATCTAAGATTAGATGAGAAAAGTGATAAAACTTTGTGCTTTTTTTGCAGGAAATCTTCTTTGTGTCTATCATGGTTGAGGGTTTTCATTTCACCCATGTGTTGGAATTGGTTCCCAATGATGTTGTTGGAATTCATATTTTGTCACTAATGTCAACATATGTTTCTATGGAGGCAAAAAATACTGGTTAGTACTATTTCTTAATGAATGACAGAGGTGTAGAGGTATTGTACGGTTGATTCAGAACGAGCGAAAAAAGTGATGTGTATAGAGATCTGTTGTGATCTTATTCCTAAGGTCACACAAATTAATAGTGTGTATTAGATGAGTTACAGATGTTTTATTGAAGACTGGATATTGGACAATGGTAGTGATCTTTGACAGAGTTATTTTCTGTGTTTTGAGTATCATTTACGAGCTATGTGAATTAAGGTTATGAAAGCTTAAGGGATGGCAGAAGACATGTTAAGGAATGTTTATTATGGGTCACAATTCATATTATTATTGGTGATTTTAGATATGGCATGTGTTCTGGAGTTTACCTATTTGGGTCTGACTTCAAATATGTAGCATGTATTATAGATTGCAAACTTGGGCTATGGATCTTGGATTATATTTGATGAATTGTGATTTATGTTTACTTGTTATAGGTACCATGTGTATCTTAGCAAGGGGTTAAATAATTTTTTGTATATTGGGAAAGCTTAATTGGCTAACCTAATCAATTATTTTAATATGGTATATATGATAGACCTTTTCTTTTGAAAATATGTATGTAAGAGGCGAAGGTAGAGACAAAGAAGTGTGGAAGTTGTGATCTTGATTGTCTGCTTGATGTAGAGAAGCATTTTTTATTATGTTACTTCATTGGAAATGACCAAGAAAATACAATGTCTATCAGACAGTTCTCTGGATTGTATATTTTCTATATACACTTGTGTTTTAGACTGTAAGTCCTAAGGGTGGCGTTAACCTTCTTTAGGTAGTGTACCTAGATAGTGATCCCATTGTTACTCTTGACTCCTAATAAGGTTTATCCATTAATAGGGACTTTGTACTATAATGCATCAGTAAGATCCTAATAGGGCTAAATATTTTAATAGGGATACTATACTCTCAATACATTATTTATGGGTGCTAATTCCTACCGGGGTTTTACCTTTAACAAGGTTTTCTTGACAATAAAGGATTGTGTTATTTTGTTGGAATTTACTGTGTTATCATTTGGAGGAAAGTTTTGTTTATAAAGTTTAATGTTTAATAATTTTTCTCACAACTGATTTAGTTGCCCCCTCAATTGTGTTGTGGACTTTTACTCCAAAAAATTGGTATTAGAGCTACTGGTCCTTAGAGATAAAGTTTAACAACTTGAGCTGATCCTGAAGATGGCTTACTATAGGAAGGATAGTGCAAATTTTGATCCTAAAAAGTTTGACAGTTGGAAGAACAAGATGAGAACACATTTTCTATGCTTGGGATGTAGAAAAGAAGGTATTCTCACACAACATGGTCACAAGAGAAGCATTCATTAGCGCACTTTTTGAAGGTGAATTCAGAGACGTTAAAGATTTGGATTCTGCACATGACATTTGGACAAGATTGGAAGCACTGTATGAAGGAGACAAGTTTACAAAGTAGGCAAAGTTGAAGAACTAGAAAAAAAAATGGAAACATTTAAAATGAGAGATGATGAGAATATTAGAGCATATGCACAAAGAATTAATGAAGTTGTTATTTTCATCAAGAACTCTAGAGTACTTATAGTGAGGAAGAAGTGATTGCAAAAATTCTTAGATCCCTGACACATGTATACAAAACCAAAGTGCAAGCTATAGAAGATATCATACCTTTGACACTGAACTTCAATAGATAGATGTTTATTGGAAAACTAACTACCTTTGAGGCCGCAGAACTGGGAGATTTATTACCTAAAGTTGAGTCAACATTTAAGGCGAATGTGCATAAAAATAAAAATACTTTATCAGGAATTGTGAGCACCGATAGTAGTGACTTGAGAGAAGAGATAGGTGAATATGCTAATGAATGGGAATAGATACAGGAAGAAGAAAGAAAGTTAGATGAAATTGTGGCCTTGATCGCTAGAAGAGAAAAGATAGGTAAGGGTAAGTTTGAAGGAAAGCTACATCTGAAATGTTTTTCATGTAATAAGATAGGTCATTTTTCATATAGATGTCGTATAAGGGTTCCAAAGCACAAATCTAAGTTTTATAAGCCTGAGTATTCAAAGGATAAGGAATGTTATTATTCTAGTGAAGGTGTTTCTAATGATGATTCTATTGATTATGATGAGATTGGATTTATTGTTATCAATGATGAGAAACCTTTACATGAAGAAAAATCTTTAGTATCTCGTGTTGAAAATAAATATGAATGGGTCATAGACAGTGGTTGTTCACACCATATGAATGGAGATAAACATAAGTTTGTTAAGCTGAATAAGTATGATGGTGGTGTTGTGATATTTGGTGACAATAATCCTAAGATTATCATTGGAGTTGGATCTATATCTTTGGATGGAAAGATAAATAATGGAAAAGTATTACTTGTTGATGGACTTAAGCATAATTTTTGAGTGTTGGACGGATAGTGGACAAGGTTTATCAATTGAAATTAATTGATGGGAAATGTTTTTTCAGAAGTAAGTCGTGAGACTTGATCGCATCTAGTACTAAATACAAAGGTAATGTATTTGAATTAAATACATCTAAGGTTTCTTGTTTTGTTGCAAAGGTTGATGACAATTGGTTATGGCATAGAAGATTTTTTCATGTTAAATTTGATAATATTTTGAAGGCAAGTATGAATAATGCAGTTAGAAACCTACCAAATATTGTGAAACTATCTAACACCATGTGTAGAGAATGTGTAATGGGGAAGAAGACTAGAAGCACTTTTAAAAGAAAATCTTATTCAACAAAAGGGAAGATGGATCTAGTGCATACAGATCTGTGTGGTCCTACAAGAACAAGATCTTATTACGGTGAAAGGTACTTTATATTTTTTGTTGATAACTTTTCTAGGATGATGTGGATTACATATTTAAGAGAGAAATTAGAGGCGTTTGACAAATTCAAAATATTCAAAGCAAAAGTTGAGAATGAATCAGGCTTAAAGATAAAATGTTTGAGATTAGATAGATGTGGTGAGTTTACTTCAGATTTTTTCAATACCTACTACGAAGAGCATGGAATATATAGACAGACATATGCTCCTAAGACACCACAACATAATGGGATAATAGAGAGAAGAAACAAAACAATATTAGATCCTTCTATAACTATTTTTCTGGAAGGAAATGTATCACATGTTCATTGGAGAGAAGTTGTTGGTACTATTGTGTATACTTTGAACATAATTCAGATCAGAGAAGGTACAAGTAGTACTCCTTATGAATTATTATTTAATCATACTTCTACTGTGAAGTATTTTAGAATATTTGGTAGTAAATGCTATATCAAAAGAGATGCTGAGATAGGGAAGTTTGATGCTAGAAGTGATGAAGGTCTCTTCCTTGGTTATTCCACTAAAATAAAATCCTATAAATGTTTCAATCTGAGATTGAGGAAGATGATTGAAAGTGCTAATGTGAGGATTAATGAAAAGTTCTAGATTCAAGAGAGAATGTATGACTGTAATCAAAATACAGAGATCAAGGAAGTTGTTGTAGATAAAGAAGAACCTTTTGAGATTGACTGTGAGATTGAGGTATGTCAAGATGACTCAAATGATCCTACTGAAATTCCTAAGACTCTAAGGTATGTTAAGAAAAACCATCCTAAAGATCAAATTATTAAAGATGATAATAGAGGAATGATGACAAGATCTAAATTAAGAGATGGAATTTGTTTGATTTCTCAAGTTGAACCAAAATCTACTGATGAGGCATGTAGAGATGAATCTTGAACTAAAGCTATGTAGGAAGAATTATAACAAATAAAGAAGAACAACACTTGGGAATTTGTTCCAAGACCTAAAAACAAGAATGTTATAGGAACTAAGTGGGTTTTCATAAACAAAATGGATGAGGAAGGAACAATGATAAGAAATAATGCAAGAATGGATAGGTATCTGCTTTGTCTTGGTTTCAGAAAAGGTAATGTGGACAATAATTTGTATTTAAGAACTAGTGAAGATGAAATTCTAATCATAGAAGTTTTTGTTGATGATATCATTTTTGGAGGAAATGATGTGATGAGTAAAATATTCTCTAAAGAGATGGAAAATTAATTTGAAATGTCAATGATTGGTGAGATGAAATTTGTCCTTGGATTGCAAATTAATCAAAACAAGAGTGGTATTTTCATTTCTTAGACCAAGTATCTTAAGGAAATGTTGAAGAAATTTGGAATGAAGATTGTAAACTTGTTGGGACACCCATGGTGACTGGTTACAAACTTACTAATAATGATGAAACTCAGAGTATTTTTTAGAAAAAGTATAGATCAATGATTGGAGGTCTAAAATATATAACTCACACTAGGCCAGATATTGCTAATGCAGTTGGAATTGTGGGAAGATATCAAGAAGATCCTAAAAGACACACCTTGCTTCTATGAAAATAAATTTTAGATACTTGAAAGGAACAATAGATTATGGGTTATGGTATAAAAAATCATATGATTTTGTCTTATAGGCATATAGTGATGTTGATTAGGAAGGTAGTGTGGATGAAATAAAGAATACAAGTGGAGGAGCATTCTTCCTTGGGAAAAGGCTAGTTTTATGGTTAAGTAAGCAGCATGATTGTATAGCCCAGTCTATCGTTGAATCTGAGTATATTGTTGCTGCTATAAAATGTACACAGATTGTTTGGATGAAACAAATGTTGAAGGACATTGGAATAATTTTTGAAGAGCCAGTGGTTATCCATTGTGGTAACACTAGCACAGTGAACATGTTGAAGAATCTAGTAATGCATTCAAAGCCTAAACATATTTTGATTAAGTATCATTTCTTGAGGGACAAGGTAGCAGAGAAGGAGATCAAATTGGAGTATGTCAGCACAAAGGAACAGATAGCAGATATATTTAAAAAAGAAATTTCCAAAGGATGCCTTTGAGTATCTCAGAGGTATGCTTGGGGTGCAAGCCCCTCCTTGCGAGAACTAAATTGATGCAAGAATGCATCAGTCTAGTGGCTTTTAGAGATATATCATTTTTTGGACTTGATGTATGGATCTACTCCTCAAGGAGAGTGATCGCACGAACATTATAGAACATATTTGGGTGATTTTACACCTGGTTATTGTAGGCATGAAGATTTGAAAAAGCTACAGCTTGCAGATGAAAGAAGAAGAGTTATGGCACCCTTTTCCATTTTTTTCAAAGGGGGGGATTCTATGAGAAAATTCCTAATGTTTAGGGAGAGTTCTGATGAATATATTGAGAATATTTTACTGAGAGAGTACTTTTGGGTTGATGGATTTTACCATATGTTTCTATCAATGCCAAAGAGGAAGATTGTTGGAATTGGTTCCTGGTGATTTTTTGGGAATTCATGTTTTGTCATTGATGTCAATATATGTTTCTATAGAGGTGGAACATACTGGTTATTAATATTGCTTAATGACTTACAGAGGTGTACAAGTATTGTATGGTTGATTCAAAATAAGAAAAAATAGTGATGTGTACAGATATGTGTTATGATCTTATTCCTAAGGTCACATGGCTTAATAGTGTGTATTAGATGAGTTACATATGTGTACGCCTCTCTCTCCGGTTTCCCACATATTTCCAAGGGCGGGGGTTAGTAGCAAAGGTTTCACATGTGAATGCAAATCAAGTACGCAATAACTACTAAACGAATAACAGAAACGTGAGCAATAAAATGTACAAACAAGGGAAAGGAAGACAAACCAATGCAAACCCTTCGATGCTTGAAGCTTCTATTGTTTCTCTCTACTCCTTCCGAAATGTTGTTCTTGATGCTCAGTATTGGCGGGGCAGCATCTAAGACTTGAGAAGCGTCGAGAATTTGACAATTGAAAGTGTGTGTGTGATCGCAAGATAGCTTGAATGTTGACAGAGTAATGGCGCTTGTAAGCTTGAAATCCTGGATCCTTCAAATGGTTATGAAGGGTTTATTATATAGGAAATGATGATGAAATGAATGGT
>MU224536.1:985040-1007014 GCA_018584345.1 Thuja plicata | reverse complement strand
ATTAAGAATTACTTTATTTGATGAAATTAAATTAATTTAATTGAAATTAATTTAATTAGAAGAATTTAATTAGTAAGTTTAAATATTTGGATTTAAACTATAGGAAATTGAGTTTAATTAATTAAATGGTGATAATTAATCAATTAAAGCTTTAATTAATCAAATAAAATTAATTATTTAATTAATTTTGGGAATTAGATTAGATGATTTGAGAAATGAATTTAGAGGAAAATAGATGATTAATTAATGATTAAGAAACCATTAATTAATAGACAAAAATTAGGGTTTTTAATGTAAAGTCGCAAGCCTGTCCATTTTAGGGTGTCTACAATATGTTTTAGTGAAGACTGGATACTGGATGATGACAGTGATCTTTGACAGATTTAGTCTCTCTATTTTGAGTATAATTTACGAGTGATGTGCATTTAGGTTATGTGAGCTTAGGGATGGTAGAAGACATGTTAAGGAACATTTATTTTGGGTCGCAAGTCATATGATTGTTGGTGATGTTATTTGTGGCGTGTATTCTGGAGGAGACCTATTTGGGGCCGACTTCAGAGATGTAGTGTTTATTGTGGATTGCAAGCGTGGATTACGGATCATGGATTATATTTGATGGATTGTAATTTATGTTTACTTTTTATAGGTACCATTTGTATCTTAGAAAGGGGTTAAATAATTATTTGTATATTGGGAAAGCTTAATTGGCTGACCTAATCAATTATTGTAATAGGGTACATATGAGAGATATTTTCTTTTGAAAAGATGTATGTAAGAAGCAAATATAAAGACAAAGAAGTATGGAAGTTGTGAGCTTGATTGTCTTATGGATGTAGAGAAGATTTTGTGATTATGTTACTTCACTGTAACTGACCAAGAAAAGATAGTTGTTATCAAACAATTCACTAGATTGTATATTTTCTATATACACTTGTTTTTTAAACTGTAAGTCCTGAGGGTGGCTTTAACCTTCTTTAGGCAATGTGCCTGGGCAGTGAGCCCACTGTTACTCTTGACTCCTAACAGGGTATGTCCTTTAACATGGACTATGTACTGTAATGCATCAATAAGCTCCTAATAGGGATAAATCTTTTAGCATGGATACTTTACTCTTAGTACATTTTTTGTGGGTGCTAATTCCCACCAGGGTTTTACCTTTAACAAGGTTTCCTTGAAAATAAAGGATTGTGTTATTGTGTTTGCATTTACTATGTTATTATTGGGATGAAAATTTTGTTTATAAAGTTTAATGTTTAATAATATGTCTCACAACTGATTCACCCCCCTCTCAGTTGTGTTCTGGACTGTTATTCCTAACACCATGACTGCTCTATACTTTGTGCTCCAGTCTTTTCATTCTGGAAATGATTTCCTTCGAGCTCCATTTCTTTGCATCTTTGCACCTTGAGGCTTTGGAATCTTGCAAATTTGCTAAGAAATATGCTAAAGATGTTATAAATATTTGTATTTCTATTGTATCTTGCATGAGGTCTTGTTGTCTGTAACTTCCATGAATCTTTGACCACTATGTATTCGCGTTCTCTCTGATACCTCACATTATACTATGCGGCCATGAGGATTTATTTTTGTTGTATATTATGTGTGAATAAAGTACACCTTCATGAAATTGATTTATTTAACTACAATTCTATCAAAGAATAATGAACATTTAAACTAATAATTGCAATTAAATCAATAAACATCTCATGGATCTCTATCTAAGATATGTTAATAGAACTCTCAGCCTTAATCTCTATCAATGAAAATCCTAGAATGAGAAATTGATGATATTAAATGCCTAATCTAGCTCAATTCTCTCAAAATTGCTATGATTTGTAATCCAAATGCTCATAAAATGATCTTAATTCTCTCAATTTGATATGAAAACTCTCAATATTGCTCAAAATGCTATAAATTTGACAAGAGGTTTGATGCTTTGCATTCAAATTTTCTAGGATCCTTATGCTCTCAAAATGGCTTCTATTTATAGGATTTTCCCAAGGGCAGGGGATAGAGTTACTTGATCATGATTAATCCATGGTTGATTAAGGGCTTTCAAATGGTTTCAAATGGGGGGACAATTTAAATGATTGTCTCAAAGGTTTGGACAAAGGGAAAAATTTGAGTGATTGAGATTCAAAGTTGAAAATGAGTGATTGAGATTCAAATTTAGGATTGCT
Source organism: Thuja plicata (assembly GCA_018584345.1). Taxonomy (NCBI): domain Eukaryota; kingdom Viridiplantae; phylum Streptophyta; class Pinopsida; order Cupressales; family Cupressaceae; genus Thuja; species Thuja plicata. The sequence goes on along the minus strand of MU224536.1, from coordinate 1,004,834 downwards.
CCATGTGCTTTGCATTCTCAATTCCCATTGGTTTCTCAAATTTATGTTGAAAGATATTAGGATTATTTAATTCAACCAATTAATTAAATTAGCCATGTAGGGATGAATAGGTTCAATTTGATTTTGATTAAAACTATATAATTAATTGATTAAAATCAATTATATAATTTTGATTGATCCTTTTAAGCTTATATTTGATTATTTAATGTCATGGTTAATTAATCCTTTGATTTAATTGATTTTTTCCACTTTGATTGATAAATGTCCATTTGATTTTATTTTGATGCAATTTGATGAGATTAGGAACAATTTGATGAAAAATGCAGATTTCCTTGTTAAGAGAACACCTGGTCAATTTTAGGTTTCTACAAATGCCCCTCTTTGAATTGATGTGTGAAGTGCATTGATTCAAAGAAAACTTGATGTCCTAATAATTGATTCGATGTTGATTGATTGATGCTAAAACTGGTGCGGAAATTCATAACCTAATGCGAAACTCTGATGTGATTCCTGATACAAAACTGATGTGAAATCCCTAATGTGATAGATGTAGAATCTTATATGAAACTTATGTGAACTTCCCCACTGATAAAAGTTTGTATTTTAAATGCCCTAGATTTGATGTAAGATATGATGCAGAACCCTAATTTGATGATATGATGATGCCCCCTGAGAAATGAAAGCATTTTGATGTCCAGATGCAAAACATGATGAGACTGATGTAAAAATAAGATTTAAAATGATTTCATTTATGAAAACATTGATGATGATAATGATGTCACAACATGCCCCAGTTTGTAAAAAATGTAGATTTAGGTCTCACTGGGTCAAAAATCCCTCCAAAATTAGGTCAAATAGGTTAAATAGGTTGAAAACCCAAATTTACTATTCATTTTCACTTTTTACTGTTGATATTTTGCTCTGGTCCTACTGATATTGATAGCTATGGTGGTCCCCATTCATGAGCATCAGTCCGAGAGAGGTCGACGGTATCAAAGACCATTAAATTACGGACCTCTGGTGAGTGATTTTGACCTTCCTAGTGCATTTATTACATATTTTTGATAGTATTTATGTCATTTTTTGATGATTTTTAGATTGATTTATGTAAAATGCCGCCTAGGGTAGGGAAAATGTTCCTCCACACTAGGAAATGATGCGTATGAGTAGTTAAACCACACCTAGTAATTAGGTTAGAATTGACAAACAATGTATAAAACATGGCGTATCAAACCCTGCTGCAAAATCATGTTTTTAATGTCGCCTATGAAGTTTTAAATGTCGCCTAGGTTTTGGAAATGTCGTGTATACTGTGAAGTAACTCGTAGCATGATTTAAATCACATGTATGATGTCTAAAATGATGCATGAGGCTTGGAATGTCGTGTACACATAGCTAAGTGACGCCTGCTAGAAATTTGATCAAAAACCTAATTTTAGGATGAACAAACAACTTTCGAGTGATTCTCTGGATTAGCAGATTGATTTCCAATATAGATAGATGTGTTTCCATGATGATACTAAGTTTTTAGGATGTTAGGATAATCATATAAATGGATGTTTGATGTGTCAATCAGATTGGATAGAAAAACTGATGTATTGCTCCCTTCTCAAGATCTAGAGGTTACGAATAATAGGTTGATGTGCTCGAAATAGAGAAAGGATTAATTTGATTGGGTGATTGACGTGAAATAATCCATTGATATAAAGATGATAATATAATTCACTTTGTTTGAAAAATGTAGGCACATTTTCGTAAGTTGTACGTATGGAATGTGGCACATTGGATTTTTTATTTAGTCGATGAGCTGACGGATCCAGAGAGACAGACAGTTGAGCAGTGCGGGTTAGGGTTCCTTCTTGATCTCCCTCAGTTTCAACTGAACTGAGGTCTTCTTATAGCTATGGTAGAGAAATGGAACTCTGACCATAATACCTTCCATATACCCCTCAGCGAGATGACGATCATGCCCGAGGATGCATGTAGATTATTAAGGATACTGACCCATGGTGAATGAGTTTACTATGATTATGTTTATGATGGGAGTGCATGTAGATGAGTGTTTAAAGATGACACTATTGGTGATGACACAATTACATGGGCATAGTTTTCTTTCTTCCCCACTTTACCAGCGATATTGGGTGCAGTCATCGGTGGGTTACTTCTACCAGATCGACGAGGTCGCAGATTTTCCGTTGGATGGGGCCGCATTCTCGAGGACTTGATCGCTCATCCTCAGAGATTAGATTGGGGATCCTTTATTTTGGCATAGTTGTATCATGATTTACATGATGTTGCATATAGAGCCAGCGCAACTATTTCAGCAGGTGCAGTTCTCTTGCAGTTATGGACCTAGGATCATATCCTGATTACAAAACTGATTGTTGCTTGAGTTTGAGGTCGAGCTTGGCCTTATGCCTTTTTATATGATGGGATGGTTGTCCAGCATCATCTAGGAAAGCTTGAGTATTGGTGGAGGACTATTGATGATATTGACCAGGTCATGTGGAGACCTTATGTAGGTTGTGAGGGATGGTGGGAGGATGATGATGAGCTCCTTTACATGTTTTCACCACGGTGGATGATTGGAAAATCACCACTTTTTATTGAGATATTTTTCTTTGGGTGAGTATCATGGCAGTTTGGTAGAGTGTAGGACATGCCTCAGGGTATGGCTTTATATGCCCGAGTCCAGGCTGAGAGATCAATGTGGGCTGCACGGGTAGACTACCAGTTTTCTTGTACATAGATTGAGTGATTGATTCATATCAGATGTGACATGTTAGACCATGTTTGTGATGCGGGTATGACTACTGAGTATCAAGAGTGGTTTCTGCGGAATTGATTCATGAGATTCACATATCCAACTGAACCTATCTTAGATGCAAATGAGACTTTGGATGATGATGGTGGAGATGGGGGTGATGGAGGTGGTGGTGGAAAGAGAAAAGTATAGAGGCAGAGAACTCCTCGAGTATAGAGAACTTTAGAACCTTAGATATGAGGTTGTCATATTAGAGATCAAGGTGGTGGTTTTGGGTAGCCTAGGCAGAGATAGGTATAGGTACCTCTTCGGAGATAGGCACAGCATAGACCAATTGTTGATTGGGGCAAATAGAGACATTGACAGATACAGGTAGCTAGACAGGTTCCCTTACAGGTTCCTCTACAAGGTCAGGGTCCTCCTCAAAGACTAGCATCTCCATAGAGATAGGTGCCTACACAGGTTGGTAAATCAGAGGTGCATGTTTCCCCATAGGTATCGCTTTCTCCTTAGGCACCGTAAGCTCCTCAGGTTAGATTAGGTGGTAGGAATCTAGATGGCACATGGGGTACTGGTTTGGGTGCTACTACTGGTTATGGATCAGGTGCCCCAGCTGGGTCTTGATATAGATCTGATATTTTGGTAATAGTGATACTGCATTGATGTATTATTCTATTTGTTGATCAGGAATTTTGATTATGGATCATTTTGTCAATGTATCTTGATATACAGCTTTGATATACTCTTTTTGATGATGGAAAAAACATATAGAAGTAGTTGCACATATTATTTGCATCCATTTATCTAGGTCATAAGATAAGAAATTACATCGATAGCTTAAAGAAAGAAAGTAAATGCATCATAGAAATCATGTAGATCTACATACAAAGAAATCTCACATCAACATCATAACATCACAAAATGGGTAATCAAAGCGTCATCATAGATAAATGTCCATCATCAAAAAGAGTATATCAAAGCTGTATATCAAGATACATCGACAAAATGATCCATAATCAAAAGTCCTAATCAACAAATAGAATGATACATCAATGCAATATCAACATGATCAAAATCTCAGATCTATATCAAGACCCAGCTAGAGCACCTGATCCATAACCAGTAGTAGCACCTAAACCTGTACCCCCTATGCCATCTAGTTCCTACCACCTGATCTATCTTGAGTAGTCAACGGTGCCTGACTAGTACTAGCAACCTGAGGCAACTGTGCCATCATCCTCATGAACTAATATAACATAGTGGCAACCTGATCTATTCGGCCTGTCATAATAGTCATCCCTACCTGCAATTTCCTCACATCCTTTACTAAACTATCAACAACTGGAGGAACCTGAGGAGCTTGCGGTGTCTGAGGAGCAAGCGGTACCTATGGGGAAACATGCACCTATGATATACCAACCTATGGAAGCACTTGTCTCTGTGGAGATGTTGGTCTCTGAGGAGGACCCTGGCCCTATAGAGGAACCTGTCTAGCTACCTGTATCTGTCGATGTCTCTATCTTCCCCAATCAACAACTGGTCTATGTTATGCCTGTCTCCAAAGAGGTACCTATGCTTGTCTCTGCCTAGGCTTCCCAAAACCACCACCTTGAGCTCTAATATGACCACCCCGCATCCAAGGTCCTGTAGCTCTCTATACCTGAGGAGCTCTCTGCCTTTGTACTCGTCTCTTGCCACCACTACCTCCATCACCCCCATCTCCACCATCATCATCTAAAGTCTCATCTGCATCCAAGATAGGCTCAACTGGATCTGTGAATCTCATGAATGGATGTCGCAGAAACCACTCTCAATACTCAGCAGTCATACCCGCATCAGCAACATTGTCTAACATGTCCCATATGATATGAATCAATCACTCAATCTTTGTACAAGAAAACTGGTAAACTACCTGTGAACCCCACATTGATCTCTTAGCCTGGACTTGAGTGTATAAATTCATACCCTGAGGCATCTCCTGCACTCTCCCAAACTATTGTGATACTTGCCCGAAGAAAAATCTCTCAATAATAAGTGGTGATCATCCAATCATCCACCATGGTGAAAACATGTAAGGGAGCTCATCATCATCCTCCCACCATCCCTCGCAGCCCAGATAAGGTCTCCACATGACCTGGTCAATATCATCAATAGTCCTCCACCAATACTCAAGCTTTCCCAGATGATGCTGGAAAACCATCCCATCATATAAAAAGGCATAAGGCAAACCTCAGCCTTGAACTCGAGAAACAATCAGTCTTGTAATCGAGATATGCTCCAAGGTCCATAACTGCAAGAGAACTACACCTACTAAATAGTTGCATTGTTCCTATACACAACATCATGTGAATCATGATACAATTGTGCCAAAACACAAGATCCCTAATCTAATCTCCGAGGATGAGCGATCAAGTCCTCCAGAATGCGGCCCCATCCAATGGAAAATCTGTGACCTCGTCGATCTGGGAGAAGTAACCCACCGATGACTACACCTAATATCACTGGAAAAGTGGGGAAGGAAGAAAACTATGCCCACATGATCATGTCATCATCAATAGTGTCATCTCTGAACACTCGTCTTCATGCACTCCCGTCATAAACCTGATCATAGTAAACTCTCTCACCATGGGTCGGTATCCTCAATAATCTATATGCATCCTCGAGCATGATCTTCATCTCGCCGAGGGGTAGATAGAAGGTATTATTGTCATAGTGCCATCACTCTACCATAGCTGTAAGAAGACCTCGGTTTAGCTGAAAATAACGATAGGTGTAATTTATTTATTCTATATATATTATGCAAAATAATGAAGGTTGCGGCCTCTAATTTTTTATTGCACTAAATAGAAACACAAATTAAAAAATATTGTTTTGAACAATGGAGCACATGATATTGAAAACCCTAGCTATTCCATCATGTTATTGATTATATGGAGCTTTTGCTCGCAATATGTCTTGTTTGTGCTAAGAAATGAAGAAGGAAATTTGTAGATTTATCCCCATTCTTCAGGATGTGACTTCCATTACCTGAGAACTACAATTTTTGATGGTTCTATTTTCTTGATGTATCTCTATTTAATGGTCTTCACTATTGTCCCTTTCTAAAAAATTCTGCTACTCAATGATGTTCTAAAAAATTCTGCTACTCAATGATGAAATCTGCATGATCACTCCATGAAGTTTACTACTCTAGCTGAGATCCAATATTTCTTTACAGGAAATCCATGTTTTATTAATGGAACTACTATCTCTTCTTTATAATATGTTTCTCTTAATGCATGAAGCATGCCTTTATTGTTGCTCTTTCTAAAATTTGAAAATATGCCTCCATGCTAGAAAACAACCTATTGAACTCCATGAAACTACTAGTAACTTAATAAGACTATTGCTTCTCTTCATGGAAATGTTGTTCATGATGAAAAAATGCTCCTCTTTATTGAAAGGAGCTGTTTTTATTTTTTATGAAACTTGTTCTTCTCAATGTAACCTCTTCTCTGAGATCCGTCTCACACATAGTGATCTTCATTATTGACTGCTCCTACACATTCTTTCTGTCATATTAATGTACTTTATAACATATTTGCATCTCTGTTCGTCTGCATTTAATTCTATTAATTTGAGTGTTCTCTGGTATCTTTTGCATATGTTAGTGTTCTCTTGCTCATAAAACCTGAGTACTTCAACATGTATTCATTGTTCCCTTAAATGGATCCGCTCTTTAACACTTTATAAAAGTCTATTTCATGTTCTTAAACAACATTCTTGTCTCTTTTCTTCAATTTTAATTGGTTCTCATGCTTACCATGGCTATCTTGTTGATTATTGTTTCTTTTATGGTGGGTGTTCATTCTTGGTATGATGTCTCTATTGATTGGGAACCACTATTTGTTACTCATAGCAACTATATGCATCTATATTACTATGAAAGTGCTGGAATAGTAGCACCATGACATTTACATGGACTTGATGTTGTTCCTATAGAATTTGATTCCATTATCTTTGTTCTCTGATTATGTTTTAAGACATCATGACCACTCTTTCTACACCTTAGACTATCCTTGAATGGATATCTCTTATTTGATCACCACTTGGCCTGCTCTGATGCTTTGATACATGCATCAATCTGATCAAAAAAAAAATTCTATTGGATGTCATTGCTACTGTATGCCTGCTATATGAATCACTGTGATGTAGATTACATTTCAATGAAAGTGGAATAATCACATTTTTCTTTTTTCTCATTGATTGGAGATTCTCCTAGATAACCATTATAATGGATTACACTTTACCATCATTGTCATGACCTTTGTAACCTCATTGTCACTGTTCAAATTGTATGAGCTCCATCATTGTTTCTCTTCTAGCTTTAAGCTACTAATTGTATTGATAGCAGCATCACTTTCACTATGATTGTACCCTGTAGCTACCTTTGACTATGGAACTATTTTTTTGTCCATCCTTAAGGAAATTAATGCTGCTCCTAATGATTGGTCACAACATACATTGGGATGTTTCTCTATGAAATGCATTTGATATCTATCTATACTATATCTGTACTTATGTTTTGTGGCTCTTGTATAGAAGTCCACTCTTTTACTATCCTTGGCTCATTGAAATAACTATACCTTCATATATGTTGGGTAAATTTAGCATCGTAACAACTATGCATCTTATAGCATGATGATTTTGGCATCCCTTTTGTCTTTGGTAGTTCACTTGATTGTATTATATATGAAGCATTAACTTCCTTCTCTTATCTCTTTTCTTTTCTCTGATACATATCATAGTTCCAAACTAATATAATGTATTATAGGAGTAAAGTATGCATGTAATGATGATGTATATGAAAATATTTTTGAATCCTAAGCTTTGACACCACCTCTCAATCTCCCTATAGGTTTTTGGAGTAGTGGGATGACCTATTTGAAGGAGTTGAAGATGGAGCTACACAGTTGTGGGGGTTCATCATCATGAGGCAATGACTGATCCCTTGTCTTTGCTTATACTTTCATTTCTATATGTATCAGTTCCTTTTAAAGTGCATTATGGTAGTCACTCCCACAGCTTGTGTGGGATATTTCACATGTTGTTTATGAATAAATAAATCACCTTTCATGTTGCAATGTTGTATGATTCTTATCTATTGTAAACTATTGCATCTTTTAGTGATTCTTTTATAGAATGAAAAACACCATTAATAACAAACATGCACCCTTAAAACTATTTGTAAAACTTAACCAGCTCTAGCTGATTGATCTGGGAAAGAAAAATGGGTAACATAACTCTCAAACATTTTTCACGAGGTCTCTTTCCAAGTTAACCGCTTGTATGATGGTTTCGATTTGATGGTTAAATAATATTACTTGGTGGTTTTTTCCTTGATTGATCTATAAAGAAAATCCCATATACTATCACAATACCATCAAATATCCTACATGACTGATGAGTTTTGGTGTAATGACTAATATTTTTGTCCTGTTTATATATTTACTTTTTTGGGATTTACTACTATGATTACCATTTATTTTGGTCTATTTTATTTATTTGATCTATACATACTCATAATAAGTGATTGACATGCATGCCACATTTAATATTATACATTGAATAGTGTATTTGTCAAATGAGATATTGTATGTGTTGACATCTAAAATTGTGAGGCTTATTCTGAGGATAGTTTGAATCTTTCATAGTTGTAGGACCAAGTGACTCTATGAAAATAACTTTGGGATTTTAGAAGATAGCTCTTCATGTATGGGGAAAGAAAGGAAAGAGGAAGAAAAATCACACTATACTAAGGTGATGTGCCAAAATGAAAAGATTTTACAACATTTTATATTTTAATAAATCGAGCATTGTTTGTTCATGATCTCTACCTAGCAAGAGATGAAAGATCACATGGCATGGTTTAATTACTAACAAAAAAACCACAAACGCAAAATCTTGAATAAATGAGAGAGAAGTAAATGCACTCATTTCATTACACAAAGTATGCAAATTTTGTAGATTACATAAAATAAAAAGTACATCATAAAGGACAACATGCACAGTTTGATACATTTATTTCTATTAATAATGAAACATCATATAGAGTTTTTTGAGTCGAGATACTAAAACTTTTATTTATAAAAATGTACTTCTATGTAGTGTTTTAGTTCCGGTTCTCTTTCTGAAAGGACAATTTTAGTTGCAGAAATTTGAGTACTTCCAGAGATCTAACTTCCAAAACCTTTTGAATAGGGGAAGAGAACCTTATTAAATACCCTAAAAATCCTTTTAGAAATAAGAATCATCTAAAAATATATATTCCTCAACTCTCTCAACCTCTATGGGTGAAGTGACGATCATTGACAAACATAACATGGTAGTTTGTTACACTTATTACTTCAACAACACATGCCTACTTTTCCAATCACAATTCATCATCCTCCAAGGCCAGTTCCAAAAATGAGTATTTGTTTTTATTAGGAGAAGGATGGAAACATATGACATATATAGATTGATCCACCTTTGGGAGGGAATATTAAACTTATAATGTGTGAGGAACACCTAGGAGAAATCACAACAAGATTCAAGTAGGTGCAGCATAAGTTTTGTGCACACCATTGGGTGGATCAATAAATGTCAAACCAATGCAAGGAGGAAAATTTGATGAAGGAAAGGGAGTCCTAGTGATTGCAGAAGAGACACACAAAAACTTAAGAAAACTTCCTCAAGAAGAACAAAAGATGGACCTACAACAATGTCATAGGATCTCGAAAGCCACTACGCATTAGCATGGTGCACTATAGAGGAAAAAATATTAATGTAATTCAAAGAGAATCTCTAGAACAACATGTAGCATCCATGGGCTCCCAAAATTAATAGGAAAGGAAGATGCATATAAAATGAAGAGGAAAAATAAAAGGCGAGTGTGACTTGGAAAGTTGAAGTCTTAAAAGAAATGGTCAAATGTTGCATTGGCATAATTTTTGATAGATGACATCTACATTTGGAAACCCAAAAGAAACTGTTGCTTGTAGAGAAGGAACCCAAATTTTTATAAATATATTTTTTGTTTAAGTTTTCATTCATGTCAAAGATCGTGTTCAAGAGGTGTTTGTGATTTCTCAAACACTATGGTTTGGAAGTATACTATATTTGGAGAAGTAAGTTTGTGTACTAAACCTATAGAATAGTGGAAGACAGGTATGTATTTAGAACTATAGTGCAGTGGAAGACAAGTATGTATTTAGAATAGTGGAAGACATATGTGTACTCTATGATCATGAGAAGATGATGTTTATTACTGCTTCAATGTTATAATATTATATCAGGAATTCTGTGTGGTTCAGATGTCTATGGTTCAATGATAGAAAAATATAGTATTATACTTGTAGTTAACTTTGCTACAATTATGCTTACAATCGTGTGTTCTAGAAGGTTTCCACTCCAAAATTCAAGGTTGAAGGTGTGATGACATTTATGTAGATAGATTTATGTTTTGGTCTTTGTTGTGGCATTCTTTGGTGATCCCAAAACTACATTATCAAGTGTTGCAATTAAGATTAGTTCTTGGTCTAGTCTGAAAATGCGTTGTGAAGGTTCCTAACATAGAATTTTGGCAAGTGGCATTACTTCTAATTTGGCATATGGATCTCTCCATAGCATCTAGAGGTCTGATTTAGTTGGAAGGTTAAGTGGTTCTTTGGGCAGTATTTCTACATGTTTGAGATGGTGAAGTTGTTCTAATAATTGTGGATCTAGCATCAAGCTATGTGTAATTTTTTTTGGTCATCTCTCTCTCTCTCTCTCTCTCTCTCTCTCTCTCTCTCTCTCTCTCTCTCCCCTAGAGTGGATCATGATTCCTGATTTAGTTCCATGTTATACATTTAATGTTGATCTCTTATCCAAATGGGTTTTTTCTATATGTTACCTATGCATTTAATATTTATCTCTTAGTTGGTTGGGTTCATTTTATGTTTTGGTCTAGATGCTTCTCGTATAGGACCTTATTTCATTTTTATTATCTTGGATAAATTGTAACTTAAATTGTAATATCCTTTTGGTGTGTCCAACATGGTTTTAATCTCCAATGATCTATCTTGTATAAAAGTACAGTTTGTGCTTTGGAAAATGTAAGTTAGTGAAGCAAGTGAATTGTGAGAGAACCAGTGAAGATCTAAAATTAGAAGGGAACAGTTCAGCGATAGTGAATGAGAAGAAAAGTTAGTAACAACGTATTATTGAAGTTGATAGTGTTGTGTAGATCAGTTGTATTATACGGAGACTCCTTCCTTATCTATTGTAAAGAGTTGTATGTACTTTATCCCTAAGACAGTGTTTCTTGGGTGCACAAGTTTTTTATTGTATCTTTCTACTTTGGTAGTGTGATGCAGGAGCATCTTGGGATTTTGGGAATCTTGCATCAACCAAAAATATTTATTTTCTTTTTTCCTAGTTTGATCAGTCTTTGAGTTTCTTTCCGCATTTGTTCAATTTGGATCTTTTGTAGTTGTGATTTGCTTAACGACTCATTTCTGGATGATATTACATTTGTGGACAACCTACTTGAGGGATCTTGATTCATATTTATTTAATTATAAGTAGATCCTGATGATTTGGTTCATGACATATTGTTTGTATTATGTTTTCTTTCTCATTGGGAAATGTGATCTTTCTAGGCCGACCTGATGCTTACGAACGCTTTATAAGCATATGTAATTATTCCTAGTGGGGAAAAATTTATGTAATAAGAGAGGGGATCTTCCTATATCTGAATGATAAGGATTTTGTAAGGATTTTGGATTTTAATTAGGCAAGTATGCCTGACATGTATGACTGCATGTTGCCTATCCATTTATATAATTTTATGATGATAATAAGGAAGACTGATCTTGTGTATATCTCTATTGTTGCTCATTGTTTCCATTATGTGACTCATGGTGCAAGGATTGGACAAATATCTTTGAGTTCCCTCCATCCTTGAATGCACCAAGTAGTATTAGAGAAAGTTTATGATTCTGTTGAGGTAGATCATGGTTCCTGAGATGGTGAAGTCCTAGATTGATTTGTTGTGGGGTGGAAAAGAGAGTATCTGACCCATAATTGTAGAGGATTCATGTAAGATGGATCATAGAGGAAAAATTAGAGGAAGGAGAGATGCAGATCCAGTTGTGTTAGACATGTTGAGCCAAATTATAGCTAGGTTAGAAGCTATGGAGACAACCCAAAGAAGAGGTTGATATATTGAGGATGTAAGTGATGATGAAGAAGAAAGGAGTGAAGAAGTAGTTGAAGGAGATGAAGAGAAACCTAAACCTAAACTTGAACAAGGAGATGATAGGTTTATAAAATCCCTAAATAGAGTGAATGCAATACCTCATTTCAATCCACCTTATTATGATGGTAAATTAGATTCAGATGAATTGCTAGATTGGATCACAGAGATGGAAAAAATACTTTGATTATGAAGGTACATATGAAGATAAGAAAGTGAAGTATGATTGCACAAAGTTGAGAGGACATGCCTCTTTATGGTGGGAACATTTGTAGAATGATAGACAAAGAAGAGGCAAGGATAAAATCAAATTGTGGGATAGGATGGTGAAAAAATTCAAATCTAAGTTTTTACCTAGTGATTACCAAGTAAGATTATTTAGAAAGTTGAAAAAACTAAAGCAAAAGGATCTTAGTGTGAAGGATTATATTAAAGAATTTTATAGGTTAGATATAATATTTGGTCATACTAATGATGATGGTGAAAGACTTGCAAGGTACCTAAATGGTTTGAGGACATCAATTCAAGATGAGGTTAGTTTTGTGAAATTGCAAAGTATAGAGGAAACTTATCAATATGTCCTAAAAGATTAAGAGAATTTGAACAAGAGGCATCAACAAAGACAAAGAGGAAGAGGTGGAAGATTTCAGAGAGGAAGAACCTCAAAGGGTGGAAGATCTTATTCAGATTAGAACAAAGGAAACATAAATATCAAAGAGGAAAATTCATAAAAAAGAGATGAAATAAACTTTTAGAGAGGAAGTAGAATAGGTAGCTATAGAAGGGATGAAAAAATGGTATTTAGAGTAATATATTTCAAGTGCGGTGGAGAAGGACACCAGACCTTTAAGTGTACTCAAGGTAATTATGAGAAAATGATAGAGAATAAGGGTAGATCTGCTTATGTAGAGAAGGAAATTACTGAATATTTGAATCAACCAGAGGATGGTGAAGCCCTAATGATAAGGAGAGACCTATGTTATGAGGAGACAAAAGAAGATTCATTGTTTAGAAGAATTTTATTCAATACTAGATGCAAAGTAGAAGGAAAATATTGCAAAGTGATCATTAACAGTGGTATTTTATATAATCTAGCTTCCAAATAATTCATTGACAAGATGAACTTGTGGAGATTGAAGCATCCAAAGACTTATCAGATAGCATGGATAAAGGATTATCATAAGGTATTGGTAAGTGAACAATGCCTAGTTAAATTGAAGATAGGATCTTATCATGATAAAGTTCTTTGAGATATTATGCCTATGGATGTGTGTCATATCTTGTTGGGTAGACCATGGTAGTATGATAAATAAGCTTTGCATGATCGAAGAAATAATAGGTATATTATTGTTTCAAATGGGATGAAACAAAGATTGTTGCCTTTGATGGAGACTCCTTACAATGTGAATTGTACCAGTGTTAGAGTTTGTTTGGTTGAAGGAAGGAAATTCTTAGATGGATTGAAGAGTGAAAATATGTGTTCTTCATTGATCCCTAAGAAATTTGATTTGGGAACTGAAGAAGAACAACCTAAGGAAATAAACAAATTGTTGATAGAGTATAAGGACATAATTTTAGATAATGTACCTAATGGATTGTCTCTTGTGAGAAGTATTAGTCATTGCATGGTTCTAATTCTTGGAGCAATATTTCCTAATAAAGCACCACGTTGGATGAAACTAGTAGATAATGAGGAGTTGAATAGGCAAGTGCAATAATTATTGAATAAATAATTGATCTGAGAGAGCTTGAGCCCTTGTGCATTACCTACAGTATTATCACCAAATAATAATGGAGAATGGATAATGTGTACTAATTCTAGAGCTATAAATAGGATCACAATGAAATATAGATTCCCTTTGCCTAGGATGGATGATATAATGGATTTTTTGAGTGGAGCCAGATATTTTACAAAGATAGATTTGAAGAGTGGATATCAACATATCAAAATCAGAGAAAGAGATGCATGTAAGACTGAATATAAGATAAATGAAGGATTTTATGAGTGGTTGGTGATGTCTTTTGGATTGAATAATGCACCAACTACTTTCATGAGATTGATGAATGAGGTATTGAAGAAATTATTGGATAAGTTTTTAATTGTTTATCTTGATAACATTCTGATTTTCAATAAGAGTAAGAAAGATCATTTGTTGCATCTAAGAAAAGTATTGCAGAGATCAAGGGAAGATAAATTGCTAATAAACATCAAGAATTTTTCTTTCATGAGGGAAGAGATAGTATATTTGTTTTTTGTAATATCTGTAGAAGGATTGAAGATGGATCCTGAGAAATTGAAAGAAATTGTTGAGTGGCCTAAACTTGAGAGTGTTAGAGAAGTCATATCATTTCATGGATTGGCTAGTTTCTACCAAAATTTCATAAGGAATTCCAATTCAGTTTGTAATCCTATGACTAAAACAATGAGAGGGGATAGAAAATAATTCAAGTGGAGACATGGAGTAGATAAGAGTTTTGAGTTTTTGAAACAAAAGGTGACTAAATAACCTGTGTTGGCTTTACCAGATTTTTATAAAGTATTTCAAATGGAATGTGATGAAAGTGGAAATGCAATTGCAGAAATGCTAAGTCAAGAAGGTATACCTATTGCTTATTTCAGTGAAAATTTGAATGATGATAAGAGAAGATATTGAGTTTGATAAGGAATTTTATGCCATAGTTCAAGCTTCAAAGAAATGGAGACATAATTTGTTGCCTAAGGAGTTTGTGTTGTATACTGATCATCAAGTATTGAAATATTTGAATATTCAAGGTAATTTGAATCACAGACATATGAGATGGGTTGAATTATTACAGAGCTATACATTTGTGTTGAAAAATAGGAGTGGTAAATCAAATAAAGTTGCAGATTCTTTGAGTAGAAGAAGAACTTTGTTGACTGAGATGATAATTGAAGTGAGAGTTTTGATGAGTTGAAGACTTTGTATGAGAATGACCCTGATTTTGTAGAACCATGGAAAGCTTGCAGAGAACCTATTGTTGCAGACCAAATAAAATGGATGGATAATTTTATTGCAAAAGGTATTTTATTCATAGGAATTGATTTGTGTATACCGAGGAGTTCTACGAGGGATAATATGATTAAGGAAAAACATTATGAAGGATTAGCTGGACATTTTTGTATTGACAAGACAGCGGCTTTGGTGAGTGAGAATTACTTTTGGCCTCAAATTCATAAGGATGTAAGAAATGTTGTTCAAGGATGTAGAGTTTGTCAAGTTGCAATAGGAAGTAGTCAGAATATTGGATTGTATACACCTTTGAGAGAGCCAACTAGACCTTGGGAGGATATTCACATGGATTTTGAACTTGGGTTACCAAAGACACAAAGAGGTAATGATTCTATATTTGTGGTGGTAGACAGATTATCTAAGATGTCACATTTCATTCCTTGTAAAAATACAACAGATGCAGTACATATAGATGACTTATTTTTCAAAGAGATTGTGAGATTACATGGTTTTCCTAAGAGTGTATTTTCAGAAAGAGATAGTAAGTTTGTTGTTTATTTTTTGAGGACACTAAGGAAGATGAGGAAAATTGATTTGAACTTTAGTTCTACATTTCATCCACATACCGATGGACAAACAGAGGTAGTGAATAGGATTTTGGGAAACAACTGAGATGTTTGGTTGGAGAAAAGCCTAGAAATTGGGATTTAGTCTTAGCACAAGTGAAGTTTGTATATAATGATTTAGTGAATAGGAGTACAAGGAAGACACAATTTGAGATAATTACTAGATTTAATCCTAAAGGAGTATCATAATTAAGAGATATTAGTCATGAGAACAAAAGGAGTGCTAAAGCGGAAGAATTTTCTAAACACATGAATGAATTACACATTCAAATAAAACAACATTTGGAGAAGATGAATCAGACATATAAGGAGAAAGAGGATGTGAAAAGGAGACATAAGTAATTTAAATTTGGGGATGAAGTGATGGTATATTTGAAGAAGGATAGATTTCCTGTTGGTCCATACAATAAGATGAAGATGAGGAAGTTTGGACCGTGTAAGATCTTGAGGAAATTTAATTTGGGGAATGAAAATGAAGTGTATTTGCTAAAGGATATGGAAATTTCACCTATATTCAATGTTGCATACTTGTATAAGTATCATGAGTCATATTTTTCTAAGGGTAATAGATCGGATATTGAAAAATAGTATCCTAAAAAGAAGATGCATGAGATAGAAGAGATTTTGGATAGTAGAATTGGCCGAAGCATAAGAGGTAAGAAATATAAGGAGTATCTTGTCTAATGGAAGGAAAAACTAGTGGAAGATTCTTCATGGATTTCTCAGGTTGAGGTTGACCATATTGGTTTTACTTTAGCTACAATAAAGTGAGAGGATCACTTTTAAAATAACCCTGACTGTCTGATGTAGGAGCATCTTGGGATCTTGGAAATCTTGCATCAACTAAAAACATTTGTTTTCTATTTTCATGTTTGATCAGTCTCTGAGTTTATTTCTGCATTCATTTAGTTTGCATCTTTTTCATTTTTTATCCTTTCACCATTTTTGCGGCATCATGTTGAACCTTCTTCTAGGTTCACACTTGATTTGGTTACTCTTCACATGAGATCTTATAGATTTTTGGTGGGACTTTATTGTTCTTCATATTGTCTGACTAGTTTGTGTTTTCTGATCTTGCGAAGGAATTTCCTGATTGGTAAAGCTTAATGACTCATTTATCGATGATACTACATTTTTGGTCGACCTAAATGAGTGATCGTAATTTATATTTATTTCATTAGAAGTAGATCATGGTGATTTGGGTCTTGACCTATTGTTTGTATTACATTTTCTTTCTCATTGGGAAATGTGATCTTTCTAGGCTGACCTGATGCTTGTGAAGGATTTATAAACATATGTAATTATTCCTAGTGGGGAAGAAGTTGATGTAATAAGAGAGGAGATCTTCCTATATTTGAATGCTAAGTATTTTGTAAGGATTTTGGATTGTAATCAGGCTTGTATTCCTGACATGTATGACTGCATGTTGCAAATCCGTTGTATATGATTTTCTGATGATAATAAGGAAGTCTGATCTTGCATACCTCTATTTTTTTACTTGTTTTTTCCATTGTGTGACTCATGTTTCAAGGATTGGACAAATCTCTTTGAGTCCCTTCTATCCTTGATTGCACCATAGTGAGCCTCTATATGAAAGTCTGGAGCAGTGAGCTTCTATTTGTATTCATTGTTGTATTGGTAGCAAGCCTTTAGTTGCAAGTCAAGAGAAGTGAGATCCTACCATATTTTTCAATTAGACTATATACATCAGTGAATAATCTTTGTGGGCAAGTTCTCACTATGGTTTTTCCAAATTTGGGGTTTCCAAGTATAAAATCTTGGTGTTCATGTGTTGTTGGATCTATTCATTACTTTAATATAGCTTCATGTGGTAAATATTGAAGTTAGTTAGTGTTATTTTGGTTTATTTTGATTCACCCACCCTCTTAGCATCAAGAGTATGTCCAAAAATTGGTATTAGAGCAAGGTTCTTCTTGAATAAGCTTAATTTCTTGAGGCAGATTTAGGATGACGTAGAACTTACACTTTTAGGCTCTAGTATTTGATGGTAATAATTTTCATTATTAGAAGGAAAAGATGTAAGCATGTTTGTAAACATTGCAGAATGGTATTTGGCAGGTTATTCAAAATAGTTTTTATCCTCATTTTGGAAGACCTTTGACTACTAAAGAAGAAAGACAAAAGGAAGATAATGTGAAAGTAAGAGAAATTAATATAATTAGTTTATGTGACACAAAATTTGGGAAGGTGAAAGGTTTAAAAGGTGATAAAGAGATCTAGGATGAGATGGTTTTGGTATATGAAGGATATTTAAAGAAAAAAAAAAGAAAGGATAATGAATCTCAAAAAAAAGTATGATCTCTTAAGAAAGGAAAAAGATGAGAGTGTTGAAAGCTACATTTACAGTGTTACTGATGTATTTGATGGAATCAAAGTTGCCAATGGACATCTAGAAGACATATATTTCATACTCAAAATATTATTAATCCTACCAAAGGAGTTCATACTAATGGCATATTCAATAAGGGATAGCAATGATCTAATTCAATATTCAATTAATCAACTCACTGGTTCACTTTCTGCATTTGAGATTGTAGAAGTTGAAAGAGAAAAGAGAGAGACTACCATCAGAGCCATTGAAGAAGCTAAACCTGAGACATGAAAGATGTTGAAGGAAGTTGGAGCATATCTTTCAAGAAGATTCAAGTGAGGTTCCAGTAGATGCAAAGGTAAGTTACCTCTTAAGTGATTTAATTGGGGAAGGATACAAAATTTTGCTAATGATTGCAAGTATTAGGAATATCTTAGTGAATCACAAGATGATGATAGAAAGGGCAATCAAAAGAAATGTTATTTCAAAAAGAGACTAAATTTTAAAAGAAAGGGTAAAAAAATCTATGTACCATGGAAGAATATTTTTGTAAAGATGAGTATACTAATGAAACAATTGAGGAATCTTTATTTTTACCAATTTCACAAAAGAAAGAGGAGATTTCATTACATGATAAAGTTGTTGTAGGAGCATGGATTATATATTCTATATGTTCAAATCATATGACATGAGACAAGAGAAGATTTATCAAGTTTGAATAATATGATGGTAGAGGAATCAAATTTACAGGATAAAGAAGTGAATAAATCAAAGGCATTAGAACCATTTCAATTGATGGTAAGCATATAACCGATGATGTTTATTATGTTTGGGGCTTGCAACATTATTTATTAATTTTTAGTCAAATGTGTAAGAAATTTTATGAAGTTATTTTCAAAAGTGATGGTTGTGTTATAAAAAAGAAGCAGGCTGGAAAAAGGGTTGTTGAAGATTTTAGGACTGCTAGGAACATCGTATATATTGAAGATAAATGTGAGAAGTTGTATTTTCTAACTCAATGCAATAGAAGATGGGGAGATGAATTTGAGATGGAAATCACTCAAGATAATGTGGATTTTGTATTACTAAATAATAATGAAAAGAGAAAGGATGAATCAGATGTTCCCGTGGAATCTGAGTGGGTTTTGGATTACCATAAGCAAGAAGAAAACAAGAAGGATATTAAAGACCAAAAGAAAGAAGATGAAAATTAGTATGGTATAATAGAAGCAGAAAGAAGACAAAAAGGATATGGTAGATTGGAATTTGTTGGAAGGTAAAAAGGAACTAGTAGACTAGAAGCATGTGAAGAACAAGAGGGATTTGGTGCAGACAAGGGACAAAAATGGGATGATGAATCAGAGTTATTCTCCTATAAATTCTAGGTATTCTCCTCTTGATAGAATCTATTTTTCTTGAAAAAAGGTAGGAAACAAAGTTAATGAGTGTAGAATTCTGAAAAGGAGCTATGTTTTTAAATGAACATGTTATCATTGCAATAAGTTTGGCATAAGGTAGTTTAGTGCAGAAGTAGAATAAATTTTAAGAAATTCAGTAGAGTGTATGTGAATAGAAATATCAAGAACTTTAATGAATACCACTATGGTTACAATGGATACATAGACATGGAAAGGTTGAATACAATATAAATATCAATTTCAAAAATAACAAAATTGCTAAAATCAAAAGAGATGGTATTGTTTTCTATAAATGTAATGTTAATGTTTGTAGCTTCAGTCGTATGATCATTAGAATATATATAATACATGTTGATTAATAATAATATATTATATATGTTATATTATTATTAATCATATGAAATTTAATATTAAATATTAAAT
>MU224536.1:968568-982311 GCA_018584345.1 Thuja plicata | reverse complement strand
ATAATACATGTTGATTAATAATAATATATTATATATGTTATATTATTATTAATCATATGAAATTTAATATTCAATATTATATTATTATATTATTCTTAATTAATAATTGATTAATGAAACATTATAATATTAATTAAATTATGATTAATAGGAAGAGGCATGTCCTTTCTTATAAATAATAATGAATAGACATGTCCCATGAAGGAACATGTCTCTCCTAGCCTTATTCCTAATATAAATGAAAGAGAGATTGTTGCATTTGGAAAACACATACAAAATAGAGTGCTATTACATTTGCAGCTATCCTAAAACTTAACATGTAACATGGGAGGACATATTGCAAGGTTTTGCAAAATAGTTTGGTTTTCTATAAATGTAACATGATAGGACGTATTGCAAAGTTCTACAAAAGCATGGAAAAATAGGATGATTGTTTGATGATTACAAAAGACTCAAAAGAAAGGAACATGATATATTTGTTGTGGAATACATACGGGTATTATTATGGTGGTATTTCATCCATTCTAGATGTTGTTTCCTCCTCTAGTAAATGACTCAGATTGTAGGGTTCGAGGGGAATTTTTTATAAAAATTTGTATCCCCCCTCGAGGCTGAATGTTGGATATCTTCTCAACATTGAAATGAGGCGTGAAGGTTTTTTCAGAGGTAAGATAAGTGCTTTGTGTTCTAGAAAGGTGATTGTATAGTCATGTAAATAGTATATTAGTTATTTAGTTATATCGGAGACTGAGCATACTAAGATTTTTTCATATTTGGAGTGGAGAAATTTTACGCACTTGGATAGTTTGAATAATAGTATTGTTGACTATACAAGAATATTCTTTGATGAATTGAATTTATTTTTTAAGACTACTAAGGAAGAATATATGGGTATAATTGAGACTTCAGAAGATACTGGTGCTGCATGGTTTTAAGTTGTGTTAGAACTATCTGTTGATGCTGGTAAAGGAAAAGATAAGGGAAAAACTATGAAAAAAATGTCTATAGATATATTGTTATCTGATAGTCAAATGCAGAGTGTCAGATGGATGTTTATGGAGTACTAATTTTCTCTAGTGATTGTTCCAAGAAATAGTGAAGATGAAGAAAAGGAAAATTATGATGTTCAGACTGCTATTGTTGGTGAGGATCATGTTGATTTTACTATTTCATCAGATGAAGATAATTTTTTCAGTTGAAAAGTTCCCTACAATGTTGAGTCAGTTAGGAGGACTAAAGATTATTGAGGACAAGTCTCATCATATGATCAGGACATCTTCGATTTTCTCTGAGAGAAGCTTGGATTTTTTACCCCTTCTCTTTCTACTGTAGTATATCAAAGTGGTGCATTTGTCTAGGGGGGAGAATTTTTTCTTATTCTTTTTTTGGACCGATGCTAGTGGCTATTATCAAAGTTGTCCAGTGGTAAATATGTTCTTGCAATTTGTTGTTGATGGAAAATGGGGAGAAAGATAAGGTAAATATTTATTTATTCATGATTATTTTGGTTATTTTAGTAAGGGGTAGTTAATAATGATTGATATCTTTGTAAAACATTTTTGATGGTTTTTTCCATCAATGGAAAAGGGGGAGATTGTTAGAAATATATATTTGGGTTTTCATTGTCATTGATGTCAAACATTGTGTTCCAAAGGTGTATGTGGTTTCTCAAACACTATGATCCATAAGTATCCTATTTTTGGAGATGTAATTTTGTATACTAAACCTATAGAACAGTGAAAGACAAATATATATTCAGAACTATAGTGTTGTGGAAGAAAAGTATGTATTTAGAATAATCAAAGATATATATGCATCCTATGATCATGAGAAGATGATGTTTATCAATGCTTCAATGTTATATTCTCATATCGGGAAGTCTATGTGGTTTGGTGACAAATAAATATAGTCTTATAGTTGCAATTAACATTTCTATAATTGTGCTTATCTAGTTGGGTCTATTCTATGTTTTGGTCTGGATACTTCTAGCATAGGACCTTATTGCATTTTAATATTACCTCAGTTGAATTGTAACTTAAATTGGAATATTTTTTCTTGGTCGACCTTTTTATAATCTCTAATGATCTATCTTGCATATAAGTGTAGTTTTTTCTTTTGAAAAATGTAAGTTTGTGAAGGAGGTGGATTATAAGTGAACTAGTGCATATCTACAATTAGAAGAGTAGAGTTAGTGATAGTGACTTAGAAGAAGACCTAGTAAAAATGTGCTACTGGATTTGATAGTATTGTGCATATAAGTTTCATTATCAGGATAAACTCTCTTTATCTATTATAAAGAGTTGTGTGTACCTTGTCCCTAAGATAGTGAACCTTGGGTGCACAATCTTTTTGTTATATCTTGATACTTTGGAAGTGAGCCTATGTATACAATTATAGATTAGTGAGCTCCTATCTGTATTCATTATTGTATTGACAGTGAATACATAATACCTTATTACAAAATAACACTTAATTTTGAAATTCGTGGAAGCTTTTTGTTGAAACGGTGTGGTAAGACAGAGTGGTTTAGACATTAATTAAACAAAATATTTGTAAATATTTAAATGAATCTCCCATCATAAGCTAAAAAATTAACTCATCAATTCTTGACTTGCTTAAGGACCTAGACTCCCCTTGTGTGATCCTTTTTGAGTTTTAATGGCATAGCGAGAACACTTTCTGAGTATGATACAATCACACAAACCAATTAATATTTTTGAGGTGCAGAGTGCAAGGAGACTACATGCATTAACTTTGAGGGAAGTTACTACTTTCTTGAGAGAAATGGTTGCATTTTTCTTTCAATTGAGGGGATTTACAGTTTTTGAATAATTCCAAATTTATATTATAGGCATAAAGGTAAGTTTCTTTTAGAATCATGGATACTCCGATAAGGCTAACTGCCAACAAGCAACAACATATTTTCTTAAGATTCATTTTTTATAAGCATTAGAAAGATTGTTGAAGCATAAGATCAACCTAGTGATCCCATTAGTCAAATGGGTATCAGACATAGACTTCATAGTTTATGCAAACCACTTAGAGTAAATATGGACATTGTTTCCAATTTCTTGACATCTTTGTTGGATGTTCATGAGGTCAAGCCCAAAATAGCCAAACTAACTTACATGATGTTTAGGGAAGACTACAAATCCTCAATGTTACCCTCTATAATATTAGGATTCCTAATGTCACTGGCCTAAGGGAATTCATGGACTGAGATGCATTTGTATCATTCTTTGCCTTCCTATCAAATTTCAAACCAATACGGTGGAGGCACACTATGAGCATTATGTTCCAAAAATATCATTCCTAATGAAGGTGATGAGTGTAGAATGTGTCTATTGTGTTGCATGGTGTAACAAGCTTTGGTACCTAGTGTACCCCCACTTAGCCCCTCCATAAGTGGTGTAAAAATAAAAGAGTTGGAGGAGGATTAATCTCTCAAGGAATAAAAATATTTCTCTTTTTGTGCCCCGTTATTACGACAAGAACGTTGTTTTGGAACCTTCCTATTGTACATGACAATTTTTGGCTTTACGTTTCTTAAACCCCTATTTTGATGATAACATGGGATGAATTTTGCATTCGTATACATACTATAAATAGAAAAATAGTTAGATACAAATATATATACTTTTTTCTTTCATTGTAAAATTTTTCTCACAGCATTGTTAGATTTCTTTACATGTCTAATTCTTCCATGGAAACATTTTTTGCTTCTAAAACATGAATAGTTTTTTAAAGCATAAATAGCTTCTTCATTTATTTTTTGAATTTTAAAGAACAATCATTTAAGTAAAAAGATTTAAAAGAAATAAATAAAAGTAAAAGAATGAAAGAAAATCCCAATTCATAGCATTCTTCTTTAAAAAGGAGTAAGAAATTTAAAATGTATAATGCTCCAAATTGGGTTTTCATTAATTAGGATACAAAGACCAATGACAAAAAACATACTTGTTTTCAAATGGCATGAATAGAGATGTCAAAATGATTATAAAACCCTATGAATAATTCATACCTTCACCATTATCTTTGAACAAGAGCACATTAGTAGAATTTTGAAAAATGAACATAACATTGGGATAGGCTTACCTTAAAACCCACAACACTTAATAGGAACTAGCTACATAGGAGGCCAAAAGGACCCATCAATATGCAAACATGAGCCAAAAATACATAGAAAAATTTGAAATAAAATGAAGACTAATGCCACATACCTTTAAGGATTTTTAGGGTGTGTGAGATGCATTTACTGGAAAGGAAGGCTATCTAACCTATTTAGACTACACTAAGCGACTAGGGGTAAAATTAAATAAAACAATTAACATGATTATTGAAGTAACTCACTTTTCTAACCAATTTTTTATTTTCACCTAACACAAGAAAAATCATCCTAAAAAATAACATTAGCACAGGATTGACAGACACCACAATTAAAACTTGAAGTCTAGGGAATAGGAACGATACCCTTTCTAAAAAGTAGAAATTTGATGTATCAAGGGTAGGTGATTCCAACTCAATTTATGGTAAAATTCCATGTTCTAGCATGAATATGACCATGGGTGACTTGTGGAAACCTTGTCAAGAAAGATATTGGATGTGGCATCCTTTTGAAAAATTTGGCTTTACATAACTTGTGCTTGTTTTAATATTTCCACATTTTAAATCCTCACCTTCTATGTCATGAGAAAGCTTCATTGATTTCTTTTTAAATACACAAATATCCTCACATGGTTGTAAACCTACCTGTTAAAATAACTGAGAAGGGGGGGTGAGTAAGTTGTCTCCCAATTATCCTACAGTCCCAAATTCTCCTAGATGTATATATTAATAATTTCAAACATATAAATCATCTCGGTGAAATGTAAAATATATTCTCAAACTTTAGTCATATACCAAATAGTCGTAAATCAATACTATGATTACTGATCAATGTAGATAAAGTAATGTGTAAAGTAAAATAAAAATCCAAAGCAATCATACACATTAACAAATAGATTTTTAACGTGGAAAACCTGCTAAGGGAAAAACCACCTAGGACCGGTGACCCAAAATATTTCACTCTTCTGAAGTGAGCTCAGTTAAGAACCAACCCTGTTAAAGGTTACAATGCACACTTTTAAATGTGACCTGGTTAGAGGATTTAAAGCTAAAAGTTCTCTCTTGACCAATCATTCACTATGGGATCAACAAGAAAAAACTCAACACTCATTATAATTTCATAATAAATACTTTCACATCCTACTCGGTTAAGAGATTTATCTGTAACAATGGTTAAACTAATACAGTAATGATCTGATTCAAATACAACTTTGTTTGCAGATTTTTAGATCTATGCTAAGTACATAATGATGACATTAATTTTTCCATTAGTACACTTAGTAAAAAACATTGATAGAGATCATTGGTACAAGCATTACCGATAGACTACAAGCATTACTGGTGAATAGCGAGCATACCCGACGGAACACAAAGGTCACGAGAAAATGCTAAGTATGGAATTGACCGACGAACACTGACAAGTGTTGCACTGACGAAGTAAATAGGACATCACTGACGGGTCAATAACATAACATTGAGATCATCACCGATGAAGCAAAAAAGACATACCCGATGACCAGTTCAAGAAAGGAACAACGACAACGAAGAAAACTGACCATCAGAACTGACAGTCAGTAAGAGAACCCGCAAATAGTGGATCTGAGTTTTACACGTCAGATAAAGTAATGTAATTCTATTTATAGAGTTTTAATTTGTTTTAAATCATAACCTGAGGGTCAAGAAAGCTTTATGTAAATGTTTTAAAGCATCCTAATGGATCTAAAACATATCTAACTAAAGATCAAGTTCAAGTTGTAAACCTTGGATCTAGAGTTAACTTGCGAAGCGTGAATCAATAATTGAGCCAAAATATAGTATAAATAGATGCTCAAATCAATTGTGAGTTATGAATCCATTGTTGTTGATAGCCACGATGAGCATCTAAGGAGCAGAAGGCAGAATTCATGCAAAGATTAGAAACATATCATATCAGTTGTCAAGAACACACAGAGGCTACCGACAAGCAGACAAAGGTATTATTCAATCATGGAAGGATGATTACTCATACATAGGAAGCTTTATTGGATCTGTTATAAGCAATTAGATATTGCATACATCATCAGATCAAAGACTTATTTATTTTTATTCTAACAAGTGCATCACATCTAAAATCATTTTGTAGAAGGTGGACTTAACCGTTCTTTAAAAATCTCTTAACAGAGTGCACACTTAACAGTGTTTCTAAAGCCTCAAATGAAGTAGATCTTAACAGGTCTCCACTGTAATACTCTTAATAGGGTAGGTCATCAAAAGTGACCAATTGTAAGCCTTAATTGGCCCCTTCTTATCTATAGATAGTGAAGTCTTGTGGGTAACAATCCCCACAGCATTTTTTACTTCCTAATAGGAGTTTTCTGCGATATCATATCTTGTGTCATGTATTATCTATTTTCATGAATGTTTCTTTTATGGTTACATATTAAAGAACTTATGATATGATTGCATATACATAAAGAAAGATGAACAGTTAGATAAGATAATTTACAAACTAATGATTAAGGTTTAATGGGATAACCAAGAAAAGTTTTAGAGGTACTGATTCACCCCTCCCCTCTTATTACATCATTCCAATATAATTCCAAAAATTGGTATCAGAGCTAAGTCTCTTTCTTGAAAAACTTAAATACTTAAGAGAAAAGATCAGAGCAATGGAAAAGTACAGACTGGACAAGACTATTGAGAATGAGCAATTGCAGATGCAGATTAACTATGAGCAGTATAAAGAGGTGAGAATCAACTTAAGAAAACTTCTTGATGAAAGAAAGATTATGGAAACTAGGCTGAATGAGAAGGACTACAAAGAAATAGAAATACAAGATTACTTTGATACAACATAATCATCAACATCAAGCAAAGCTTCAGACGCATCAGTAGAAGAAATCACAAGTCTACAAGAGGTCAATCTACATCTAACAAACCAAATCAAGATGTTGCAAATTGGTCAAGAAACTCAAATGGTAAAAATGATTGATGTCATGAATGATGCAAGAAAGGCTAAAAATGAAAGAACACTAGCCATTGATGATAGGAGGAAAATTACAGAGAAACTTCAAGAGAAAAAATCAGAGATACAAATACTTACTAAGCATCACCATGAGGTTACCAACCAGATTATTCTTATGAGTCAAGAAGCAAAAAGATTAAATATAGAACTCATTGAAAGAATACAGATCATTGGTGAGCTAAGAGAAGAGAATGAAAAATTGAAGCATGAAATCAAATTCCAGAATCAACATAACAAATTGATCAAAAAGGCTGAAGATAGCAACAAAAGGATGGATGATTTTCTTGATGGACAGAGAAGAGTCAACAACTACACAAGATTAGGGTACAACGAGAATGGTGAATCTTCTAATCAACCAGATCAAAGGAATGCTTTCACAATCCCAAGATCCAAGACGTTGTCATGCAATCACTGTGGAAAACCAGGCCACACCTCAAACATTTGCAGAAGCAAAATGAAAGGTATTTCTCAAACTCAATCTACTTTCATTGGTAATTATTATAAATGTCAAAAGAAAGGACACAAGGCACATGAGTGCAGATCCAAAGTAACAAATCCAAAGAGAAAAACCTATATGGACAAGTATTGTCCTACCTGCAAGATGAATGGGCATACACATAAGGAATGCTGGAAAAAGAACAAGGCATGGACACCAAAGGAAACGGATAAAAGCTACAGACCAACAAGAGTAGGTAACTCATATGTTTGGGACTATAACAAATGGGTGAACTGCATAGCATGTGGAAGGTATGGTCATATTTCTGCCAACTGTATGAGAAAGTGGACTAGAAGATCAAGAGGTTGGACCAATCTAGGTATGGCATGTTTACATTGTTATAAGGTTGGACATGTGACAAAAGATTGCAAAGACCAACTGACAGACACAAGTACACATCCCAATGGAAATATCATTAATTACATCAAGAGAATGAGAAACAAGATGTGGATAAAAGCCACAAACACTGAAGGTGCTGGAACAAGCAATGAAAATGGTGACACCTCATCTAATGGATCCGGTGACATCACTACATCCAGCTAAATTGCAGAAGTAAGTATGGAACTGCATTATGACAAGTTACATTATACATCGGTTCCATCACACATAGTTCATATTGTAATATTAGCATGAATAAAGATGCAATATATTATTATTTTCTAAACAATTGAAAAGAAACCATCGGTTATTGGGCACACTTTGCATCGGTGAACACACATAGAAAGGCTAGCACTACTTATCAGAATGTATCGATCATTACACAAGCTAAGTGTAAACCGATGGATATTGGTGAACGTTGAATCAACAAAAGCTGTCGTTGCAACCTCATCAACAATCATCGGTGAAGTCTCCAAAATCGCTAGCAACCTCGATGCTTTGCACAAACACCAAAGATATTATGAATGTCTCTACCAAAAAAATTAGTCTTCATATACGACGAGATGGTAAGCATTAATGACAACTTAGGGTGCAAAAAGGTTATAAAAGCTCGATGGGTAAACTCATTTTCGCACCCGCAATTTTTTAGCAGACCAGAGCGATTTCAGAGCAATTTGGAAAGCGACCCAGTAGAAATCAATTTGACATGAAGCATTCACATTTCATAGGAAATCACAGAGAATCTATAAGTAATAACATTCACCGACCGCACTATTTTATTTGCGAAAAGCCCTAAATTTATGCAAATAAGATGGCATCGACTTCTAGAGTTGAGAAAATTAAGGAAGATAAGAAGAAATCCTTCAACCTTGTTAGTAGAGGCTCGTGTGTTGAACCTAAATACAAGATACACCCTGAAATAGCTTCACAACCTGACAATTCTGGAGCATTCTCTAGAATCCCACCTAGGGTTTTACTGGTAGAGGATGTAAGGTCCTATATTCAGTGCAAGATCTCAGAAATAGGAGATCTAGACCTAGATAATGCCTATAGGCCACTGTGTGATGATGTTGGAAAGCTAAAAGAAGAGCACAAACATTTGGAAGTAAAGGGACTCACAAATGCACTGCATTTTCCCAAGGTCTTCAAGACAGAATGGATAAAGATTGTTCTTAGCAGAGTTCACAACAAGACTCTATGGCTAGATAAGCCAAAGCCAATAACAAAGGATGTTATTCATGCCATCACAGGTTATCCTACAACCGATAAACCATAGGCTCACAAGCACCCATCTCTGGCAGAAGTGGAAAAATTGACTGGTGCTAAATTAGATAAAAGAGCACTAAAGGTCAACACCATTACCGATGTAGGGATGAAGTTTGGAGCATGTGTAGTTGGATATAAGATCTTCCAAGCAAGCTGAATGAATAGCATATCAAGTACAGCTATGAGCATAGCATACAAGATCATCAAACAGGGAAAGAAGATGGATCTTGCAAAGATCTTGTTGCATCAACTAGAGGAGAACATGTGCACAATAAGGTCTTCAAGGACAAACACTTGTAAGTTTGGTTCCCTCATAATGTGCATATTCTTTTACTTTGAAGAAAACTTTCCTTCCATTGTAAAATTTGTATGGGACACAAGAAGACCCATAACCATTCAGATAGGTGAATTCATAGAATCACTAGGAACAGATTTTGATAATGTTATGCATGAGTATTTCAAAACCATTAAGGAAATGTTGCAAGCCAGAACAAGAATTCCTGAAAATCTGATAGAGGAACACTGAGAAGACATATGTTTCATGGTAGATACTAATTTCACATACATCCAAGTAGTAGTACCAAGGAAATCATGGCTTTCAAAATTAGAATATGAAATCAAAGCAAGATTATCCAATGAGTGCATTAAAGCACAATTAAATGAACCAGTAGACAACAAGAAACTAAGATTTGGTAATTATGAAGAGGCCAAACAGAAGATTAAAACAAGTCTTTTTGTCAAGAAGGCTATAAAATAGTCAAAAAGAATGGTGAAGAATTTGAAAAATAACTTGAATATATCTTCTGAAGGAGAAGAAGAAAGAGAAGGTGAAGAGGAACAAGAGGGTAAGGAGGAACTCACCGAGGACTAGCTTCCCATCGGTGATACAATAGAGCAAAATGAATCAAAGGAAGAGAATTTTGATTCACCACCTCCTCCTCCACCTAAGAAGTCAAGAACAAGGAGTCAAATAGAAAAGGATGCAACTCCTTCTCCCATGGTAAAAGGAAAGGTGTATAAAAGGAAACCTGACACACCAAAGGCAAAAAAACTAGTTAGGGCACCTGCCAAAAGGAGGAATTTTTGTTTAGACAAATGAGGATTTAGAGGACTCAGCTATGGATGAACCTAACACTACAAAACAAGCAAAGGAAACAGCAAAGGTTACATCACCCACTGAAGACATTGATGAAATATGTAAGTATATTTCTGAAGCAGCATCTCTTGGACATCCTAAGATTAGGAAATTGTTAAGATGGGATTCTATAGAATAGAATAAGATTGAAGATGCACTTATAGCTAAGATGTGCAGACACTATTATATCCCACTACAATTCACTACACGTGATGTACCACAAGAACTGTTAATTAGAATATCTTCTAGATTCACTTTTGCACTCCATGAGGAGAAGAGGATAAGAGAACGAGTACTTGTTTCTCTTATGCCTCCTGAATCAAAAAGAGAAGAAATCAATGAAATCATGGAGAAACATGCGAAAAGTTTCTCAACCAAGATGAGAGCTTATAAATTTCTTG
Source organism: Thuja plicata (assembly GCA_018584345.1). Taxonomy (NCBI): domain Eukaryota; kingdom Viridiplantae; phylum Streptophyta; class Pinopsida; order Cupressales; family Cupressaceae; genus Thuja; species Thuja plicata. The sequence goes on along the minus strand of MU224536.1, from coordinate 971,527 downwards.
AAGAGAAGCTTATAGAGCTAGAACAAGAAACCCATGATACATGGAGCAAGATACTCAATCATGTTGAGAAGAGCAGTTATGAGAAGGAAACTGTCAATTAGAGAGATAACTCAACAGTTGAGTTAGGCAATGAAGAAGTGCAAATAAATGGCCAGAAATAGATTGATATTATAGATGAAGAATGGCCAAAAGATAGTGAAGATAATCAAGTACCAGCAAGTCCAATACACATCAGTTTAGAGGATGAAAAAGTTACCAAAGAAGAATTGTCAATAAAAGGTAACTTAACTGATGATATAAATGATGAATCATGGTTAGACAACATTGTCAATGACACCATAGGACAAGACCCTATAGCAGAAGTTCAAAAAGATGAAGACATAAATGTTGCAAACGGAAATACCAACAAACAGGATACAGCTATTGACACTGCAATAGTCAATACACCTACAAAAATGAATATTTTAATAGATGCTATTGGTATTCAGTCAAGTCAAGACAAATCATATAAGAAAGATGATAATATAACCAAGGATATGGATACATATGAAAACAAAGTTGTATCCAACACTCAAAAGGATACAGATACAGAAATGAAGGATGCAACCGACAATCAGCAAGAAGTGTCAAATGAACAAACCAAAGAAGATGATAATAAAATAGAGGATACACTGAGAAAGGGTGAAGAAAAAGATAAAAGTGAAGGATTCAAGTAGGATGAAGGTATAAAAATTAAAGAAGATACATATGTTGATACACCTAAGGAAAAAGAGGAGACATCTTCACCAAACTAGCCGGAGGACTCACAACAGATACAAAAGGATGCCTCATCTTCTCGACCCTCACCTACCAAGTCAAACCAATCTCAATCTTTATAGATGGTAGTACATCAATCTGCCACCCAACCAAAGAAGAAGAAGAAAACAGTAAAGAAAGACATCTTGGTTGTTACACTGGGTGAAGTAATAGAAGTTCCAAACTGGGATATTACCACCTTGGACAGTGATAAACTTCAAGAGTTTGGAGTTCTATGTCAAAGAAAATCCATTCAAAAGAAAATGATACAAGAACACAGGGAAACAATGGCACTTGAAAAGGCAAGAGACATTCTCCAAAAACTTGTTCCTGAGGTAAAACTTGAAGCAAATACTATAGTTAAGGAACAAATAGTTGTTCTTACCGACGCAATCTCAGAGCAGAATATAGATGCAGAACAAGCTATGGAAGAATAAGAAGAAAAGAAGTATCAATACAAATTAATTGATAAAATCAGCCAAGAAGTGGCACTGAACAAGGTAAAGCTCTTTGAACTAACTAATCAATTAGAGCCAATGATTGCTGAAGAAATTACCTTAGTTCAAAAGATGTGCACACTTGAAAATTTTACAAAAGAAAATAGTGACAAGTTAGCAGAGATAGATTCTAATGTCACAGCAAGTGCACAAAGCCTAACCTCAAATGCAGATAGTATCAAGGTGCATCATGACAAGGTCATTAAGGCTAATAGGCTAAGGAAAGAAATATGGTATGCTGAAACATAACTAAGAGGTGAGATTACAGAACTACAAGCACACATTCTTCCTAATCTTACTATTCTATAGCAGCATATTTTTGAAGCAAGAAACCTTATTCCAACCCCAGAGATGTCTGTAGTAGACAGCATCTATGATATACATGTAAGGATATCACTGGAGCACATGGCTCTAGAAATGCTAAAAGATAAATGGGAAAAGATGATGGAGGAGATCAATTCCTCACATTCCCACCTTTTTGACAAGCTGTAAATATCTTTGCCTTTAGAATCAAAATAGGAGGAATAGAAAGGAAATGTATATTGTATGTACAGAAGGAACAGATATATAAAGATAGTTATGTACAATATATATCAAAAAGGGGGAAAAGAAAAGTACATAATGATATGTATATATACTTACACTTACCGGCATATACATAGGGGGAGTCATTCAAATGACTAAGGAAGGAGTATACATAGGTTTACATACTAATACACTCAGTATGTTGCACATATCAATGTTTTTGATACTAATGTCAAAGGGGGAAATTGATGACATTAATTTTGTCATTAGTACACTTAGTAAAAAACATTAACAAAGATCATCAGTACAAGCATTACCGACAGACTACAAGCGTTACCAGTGAACAACGAGCATACTCGAGGAAACACAAAGGTCACGAGAAAATGCTAAGTATAGAATTGACCAATGAACACTGACAAGTGTTGCACCGACGAAGTAAACAGGACATCACCGACGGGTCAATAACATAACATTGAGATCATCACTGATGAAGCAGAAAAGGTATATCTGATGACCAGTTCAAGAAAGGAACACCGATGAAGAAGAAAACCGACCGTCAGAACCGACAGTCAGTTAGAGAACCCGCAAATAGTGGATCTAAGTTTTACACGTCAGATAAAGCAATGTAATTCTATTTATAGAGTTTTAATTTATTTTAAATCATAACTTGAGGGTCAAGAAAGCTTTATGTAAATATTTTAAAGCATCCTAACGAATCTAAAACATATCTAACTAAAGATCAAGGTCAAGTTGTAAACCTTGGATCTAGAGTTAACTTGCAAATCATGAATCAAGAATTGAGCCAAAATCTAGTATAAATAGATGTTCAAATCAATTGTGAGTTATGAATTCATTGTTGTTGATAACCATGATGAGCATCTAAGGAGTAGAAGGAAGAATTCATGCAAATTTTAATCGGCCCCTTCTTATCTTCAGATAGTGACCAATTGTAAGCCTTAATCGACCCCTTCTTATCTGCAGTTAGTGAAGTCTTGTGGGTAACAATCCCCACCGTAGTTTTTACTTCCTAACAGGAGTTTTCTGTGATATCATATCTTGTGTCATATGTTATCTATTTTCATGAATGTTTCTTTTATGGTTACATATTAAAGAACTTATGATATGATTGCATATACATAAAG
>MU224536.1:942584-956065 GCA_018584345.1 Thuja plicata | reverse complement strand
CTCCAGTAATATTGAATGCCACCGATTGTGCCAGGCATAAATGAATACTCCCTAGTGCCTTCCTATCCAAAATATCCCAATCTTCCTTAGACATTGCTGCCTCTTTCTTGGCTATTCCCTCTAATGGATGCCATAGATCCTTCTAATAGAGATAGTCCTCCATTTGCATCTTCCATAACTAGAAGTTCTACCCATTAAACTTATCAACCTTCAGCCTACCCTTGTCTTCCATTTCTCCCACTTAACCGAGAGACTCTCCCACTAACTCGTGAGACCTGCTTCAGAGAATAGATGAAAGAACGAATGAAAAAACCTCACTTTGATACCACTTGTTAGAATAATAAGCAGAATAATGCAAATATAAACATGAAAGATAACACAAATGACACAAAGATTTAACATGGTTCACCCAATCCCTGGGCTATGTCCACCAACAACGAGTCCAGTATTTTTATTATTATCCAGCGATTACAATCTGAAACTTGCAACTCAATACTATCACAGGAAGCTATGAAAATCCCTCATAAAATAAAATCTTGAAACCCTAAGCCCTTTTCACAAGCATATTTGACCTAACCTAATTAGGGCAAAAAATACTCCAACTAATAGAAAACCAATGGTCGACCCTTTACAATATTAATAAGTCATTGTTGGCATCGAGGGGTGCTACCCCTCGACCCTACCCTAGGGTGCTACCCCAAAGGGCCCCCACAAGGGGCGCTGCCCCTTGACCCCATCAGGGGCTCTGCCCCTTGACCCCACCTGGGGCGCTGCCCCAGGACCTTGCAAAGGGCTCTGCCCCTTGACCCCGAGTTTGGGGCTGATAAAGATATGTCTGGGGGGAAACTGCACTGAAAGAAACTGGGTCTAATTAGGCTCCACATACATAACAACCCATTGAACATCAACCATGAAACGGAGCATGAGATAGGAATTCTCAACAAAATTGCACAAATATAGACTTAATGGATTTAAATTTTTGTTTATAGGCGAACACGGCCAATATGCAACTAGATATGCAATATTATAGTTGTTATCAGCTTTAGATCAGTGCTTTATCCATTGGACTACACTCTTACTCAGATATAATATATTGAAATACATATTCATCAAAGATTCTAGGTTATAACACAATTAGCCCAAATCCCTACTACCAATGAAATCCTAGCATATGTCAAATGAATCTATGCATAAATTAGAGCCTAATTTAATCTGATCCTAGATCAGAACTCTCAAATAAGTACATTAACATAGAGAAATTCTATGCTAATGAATCAGAAAATTCATAACTCACAAGACACATAACACAAGAGAGATTGGAATGTGGATCTTTGTATTACATTTAGAGAATCATATTCCAGCATACAAAAAGTACTCAAAGATAACCTCTTCAATAACCTACAAAAGATCTCTCATCTTTATTTCTAACTTTTTTAGCTATCTAGTACAAACTATACTATATTTCCCCCTTTGACTGAAACTTTACAAAATTGCTTACAATCCAATTTTCCAGCCCTTTCCAATGATCTTGGGAATCCTTTTATAGAATAGGATTGCAACAAGCTACGGATCACTTGGAATAAGGACAAAACAAATGACTCAACAAAAAGACAAAATAACAAATGAAGTGATAACCACTTTTGTTACAATAAATATTCAACATATTTTGTATTCTGATTGCTTGGGTACTTGTAACTAATTCAAATTTGTTCGGAAGCAACCACTTGGAATCTGTTGTCTTTGTTCTTTTTGATTTAGGATCTTTACCTTTGTCTGTCTTATTCACCAATTAGGAACACTGTCACTTGTTATCTTTCACACACTGCCACCTTGTCCTTGATCAACTATATCATATTTCTCCTTCCAGGAGGTATACACCTCATCACTTGGCCAATCAAAACCAATGACTTCATCTTTTTTTCTATTAATTTCATCCCAAATGGCACTTTCCTTCTCAATCTCCTCTTTCTAGAATTCAAAAAATGTTTGGGCTTTGCACCGTGCTTTCCAAAGTAACAATGTTGTTATTCCTAGTGACCAAAGCCTCATTCATGTGTCTTATCCATAATGCCTCACCCTTTATGTCACCACTCTTCTTGAAGAGGTTAGGAAACATCTCATACCTATCCTTTGAATATTCTCTCCTCAAAGATTCTATCTTTCTGATGATGATGCTTCTCTTGATGCCCATGTCCACCATTAATTTCAAGCATTTATAAGTACTGGTTAAAATAATATCAACATTGTTTTATTCCTTGGATGTGGAATAGAATAATTTCAAGTCATCCTTCTTTCATTTCCATCTATCCATGATCAAGCCCCATTGATCCTTGTCTGCATCATATTCATTTACTATGCTAATAACCTTTTTCCTAGTGAATAAAGAGTAGCAAGACTTATTTCCTTAGTACACTGCATGAGGGTGGAATGTATTTTATCATAGTACCTTTTTTTTACTCATGCCTCTACTTCTTTAAATGTTGAGGAATCTTCAAGACATTTCTTCCTTGATTCTTCCAATTTGGTCCTTTCAACAATTAGTTTTTCTTTTTCTAATTCCAAGTCAGCTTGGGTGACTGGACTTGATGGCATAGGGGAAGGAGGGAAAGTTATAATTGGGCTAGAGTGACCAGGTTGATGTGGATCCTGAGTTAACATCCTTTGAGGAGAATATTGAGCTACATGTTTTCCCTCTAGGATAGCAATTTTCTTGTCCTTTTCAATGGACTTTACCTTTTCCTCATTATATGCTTTCATGACTATTTCATACTTTTCCCTGAGGCTTCAAATTCCTTCTTCATTTATCTTAGCTACCTTCATGCCAAATTTTTCTAACTCCAGAGTAATGCTATATGCTTCTACCCCTGAGGCACCTGCAACTCTCTTTACTAACAAGTTGCCTGACTGTTCAGCATGGTCATCCTTACCAGTTTTCTTATTTTATTTCTTCTTTAAAGACCACATTACCAGTGCTACATGGTCTTCACTAAATTTGACACTAGTAGATGTTCCACTAGCATGCACTAGTTTGATTTCTTTCCTTACAGCATCAAAGACAATGTCATCATCAAGATCCCATTGAGGCAGGATAAGAACTCCTTCCTTCTGCACTAATTCTCTGCCTCCTTCAGGAGTGATTTTATCAAACTCGGCCATCATCTCTTATTTCACTTCCTTTTCAATTTCATCTCTATCCCTATTAGGTTGGTCATCTTGCAGCTTTTGACATTTCTCTTTGAATTCATTAATATGAATTCTGCAAAGGAATTGGATAAAGGCCCTGGCTTTAACAAATTGGTCATTAGAAAAGAATTCATCACTAGCCTGTTTAGTGATGGGGTCTATCTCTTTTCCTAAAAATTCAACCACTGTTAGATCCACTTAAACTTTTTTGGGTGCCTCTGGCACTCCTTGCAATTCCAGGGTTGTAACAAATATATGCCTTGTATTCCCCATTTTTACTAATTTCTCAGCAATGCTCTGGTCATCCATGTGTAGGGGAGACTGAGAAGGGGAATAAATATTACCTTGTTGTTTCTCTTTTCTTTCCACCCTTTTCCTTTTTGGAGATGGCAATGTTTGGCCACTGGTTTCTACTAGCCTTTTTCCCTTTTTGATTAGAGGTCTTTTCAACTCTGGGAAGGATTGTGTTATATCCTCTTTGTTGGTAGACCACATATTTCCCTGGTGGAACAAGTCTTCATTTTGAAGCTTTGCTAAGAATAGCCTTATCCTTTTCTAGTTTTTTTTCCATTACTTTATTCTTCTTCTGGTCCAATGCTTGCATAATATCTTCAAACATGCTTATCAGGGATTCCACCTTTTTTTGCCTAGGGAATAAATAATTTCAAGGGATCATATGTCTTGTCAAAACGGTAAATAAAATCTAAAGATTTTTTATATTCTAACCATTTCTCCTTCTTTATCTCTTGTTCCATAAGATCAAATTCATTTCTAATTATATCTTAAGGGAAATTGAATTGATGATCTAGAGCCAAACATTTGGATCTTTTCCTAAACATATCAATGATGAATACCTCATTATCTGCACATCTTACCACTGAAGTTGCTAACTGATATGGCTCCAAGTATTTGTCAAATTAGGTCCATCCCCCTTTGGTAATGATGAAATAGTGAACTTTTATGATGGTAGGGAATATAGTACCTTTCATCTTTCCAGTCAAAGCTTCCTCTTGCAACCCACCTAGTTGTCTAATAATTTTTGCTAGGCCAATCTTGAGTGGTACTATGTTAGGGAGGACATTTAGAGTTCCTCTAAAACCATAGACCCTAATAACTATTGAGACAGGATATAAAATGAAATCACCCAAATTGTTAACAATATGAATCTCTTTAGCATATTCCATTGGTCTCAAAAGTCTCAATACATATATGTGAATCCTAGGGTTATCTGTACATAATAATGTTGTGAACCTAGAGGAAAAAGATCTATCAAATTTGATGAAACTAGACTCTTTCCTATCCAAAGACAAGTCAGTGCTCCACAACTAAATTGGAAAATCTTCATCATCCTGAAATTTGGTAAGATCCATTTCTTCTTCAAAATAGTCGGCATTATTAAATAAGATCATGTGCATCATCATAGAATACCATCCCATTGGCTTGACTATCTTAGAATCTTTTATGCCTACCATACCTTGATGCATCAAGTCAGCAATATAATTAGCATAGTCAAAAACAACAGACACATGCGGATGCAAAATTTGAACCACCATAAGCAAAAGATTAACATGCATTGTTATCTCCTCATCTTCTCCCAGAAATATGACACAGGGCACTATACATCCCTCTAGCCTTGCCATTAAAATAATCTAGTTTAAAGGGCTCTGGTGTGTTAGGGCCTACTACAATTAGACCCCCTGTCTTATTGAAATACCCTTTTAAGGCCTCATTTCTGAAGTATTCCTTTTGATTCTTGTACACCTCTTTAAAATGGTCAAAATCTATGCCATCCATCTGAACCAAGAGGTCACTCAAATTGAAAACTTTTCTTATCTCATCAACTGAGACATTCAGTAGTATGTTTATGTCTGTATCTCTCAGAACCCTGGACACCTTATCATAGGCTTTGGCTATTGTAATTAACAAATCTGTGTACATGAATACTCCAGGAACTATTAATTTTCCTACATCAAGATCTCATATATTACAGTCTGGGGTAGGAGCATTTCTTTGGCCAAAATAAATTTTGAAAATATTATGACCACTTGTGCTAACCTTGGTATCCCTAGCCCATCTTCCCATGTCATATAAATCTTCCCCAACTCTAAAACAAGGATTTACATGAACCACTCTTTTGATTTGGGTAGAATCATTGGTATATCCATTCAACTATTGTATAAGATCATCCCACACATTTTTTTCTTTGTAATCTATGTTACCAATGAATTCAATAGTAGGGGCCATTTTCTGAACTTAGGGCTTCTTATGATAATAATATCAGATTGTATCAATACTTTGTTTATCTTTTAGAATTTGAAACCCTACTACAAGCATGAATCTTAATGTTTCAACATAAGACTTACCTATTTTTCAATTTATTACACAGAGTACGATATTGTTGCAACTTTGAGTTTCACTTCAATCACTTTGATGGTTATGGAAACTTTGAACTCAAGCAATGAATTATATGCTTCAATCATATCAATCTCTCGTATTGAATTTTACTGAAGTGGCCACATGCTCTATAATAAATTCCTTTGGTTTGAAACTCATAGCTTAACGGTTCACTGAAACCATTCTGAAAACTTTAAATTTGAACCATAGATCTCAATAATATCTCATCCATTGTGTGGCTCTCATCACTTCACGGAAACCACTATTCATTCTAGACACGTGTCAACATGACTTGATCACTTAAACATTAGATCTCATGCATCTTCCCCATAAGCCATTAAGTCAATCGTTCAATCCTTCCTAACCTGGCCACCAGTTACTTTACTTAAGCTTTACTAACTGCGGATACAACTTTAACAACTTGGAAACGCTTCAATACCACTTAATGGCTTATACACTAGATCTTATGCATCTCCACATTAAGTCATTAAGTGAGCCTTCTGATCTTTCTCAAACTGCATCCTCTTTATCTCATCCTTGCGCTGCATCAGGCCCACCAACTGCCATGCATCATCATGACCTAATCGCTTATACTTTAGATCTCAACCAGTTTAACACCAAGCGATTAAGTCAACCATCAAATAAATCTTTAGATGCTCAGCCTTTAATTCCTTCCTTGTGACCTTAGCTGGACCCACTGGGACACATGGCATCATGGCTTAATGGCTTACATATTAGATCTTGATTACTTTGTCATTAAGCCATCAAGTCAGCTGTTAGATCTTTTTTGAATTGTCATCCCTTTAATCTACAATCATTTTTACTATTAATGGAATACATGTCATCTCTTTCACAAGAATTCTCTCCCATTTTGTGCAAAATGGTGCATGGGAAAGCTCTCTTCATGTGGAGTTTGGAATTTCTGCCTTTTGGTAACCTCTCTTTCCTAAGGTATGCCCAAACCTTGTCCCCAATCTGAAAATGGACTTCTTTCCTTCTATTGTCTACCTTCTCTTTGTACTTTTGAGTTGGCTGTAGTAGTTTGGTTTTTACTTCATGTTGAACTTGTGCAATGAGTTATGCTAGTTCTTCTCCCTAACACATGGCAACACGGCTTAATGGCTTACATGATAGATCTTATGCATCTTTGGGTTAAGCAATTAAGTCAGCCATTGGATCAAAAGGGAATCGGATTGTAGTTTAACAACAGTTGTTCACAAGTCTCAAACCTACCAACTACCACTCATCATCACCGCTTAATTGCTTATACATTAGATGGTGCCCATCTTTGGATTAAGCCATTAAGCAAACCGTTGGATCTATCTACACTTTAATCTCCATCAAACTTTACAACAGGGCCCACGTCACTATAGGGACATGCATCATTTAGACTTAATGACTTATACTTTAGATCTCAATCATGTTGAGATTAAGCCATTAAGTGGACTGTTGGATGAAACAGGAACTGCACACTATTTTGCTGAAGCTTTAACTGATGTTGGACCTACCAAAAACATGTGTCATTATCACTTAATGACTTATAGGATAGATTTTGTGCATCTCGGGACTAATTTATTGAGTGGACCGTTAGATCAAAACATAGCAACTTGACACATAATGGTTTAATAAAAGACTTGCGGGCTTTAGACTTAGGGATTAATAAAGTACCAAGGCCTTAGGAATTTACAAACTATTGAATGCAGACCCTTTTAAAAGAACACATGGTAGACACATGACTTAAGTGACAAAAAGGTAATGTAAAATTAGAAACCACTCTGACGCTTAGGGTTTGAAGACCAAATTTACACTTTGAAACATGAAAGCAAGGGTTTCAAAAATTTATATAAGAGCTCTTTTGTAAATACAGATCAAGGACTCATTATTTTGGAAAAAAAATTACCAGACCTAACAGTGGCTCTTTCTTGGGATGAATACCTCTTGTAGGTATTGCAAGAATTTAGAATCTCAGGGGGAGCAGACCAACCAACTAGAAAACTTAAACTACTCACACAATAGAAAAGCAAACTAAATTAAGACAGAAAGAACACACTTGTAGAAACACACTATATACACAACCTAATGTTCATGGATGGTTAGACTTCAAGGGAAGTATAACTTCAAGAACTGTCCATGAACTGGCAGTTCTAAAATGATACCAGTAAGGTCTTTTAATAAATAAGAATTTTTCCCATACCTATCATGGACAATATATGGTCCCAACTAGATTGGTTCAAATTTTCCATGTTTTCCTTTATCTTCTAGTCTGGCATTCCAAATTAGGACATAATCTCCCACACAAAATTGTCTTGAGACTGCCCTTTTATCATACAAGTTTTTTACCTACAATTGAAGCTTAGCATTTGTCAGATAAGCTTCCCTCCTGGTTTCATCCAATTCCACCAGGTCATCAATTCTCAATTGCATATCACTGTCAATATCATCATCGTATATTTGGACAAACTTGTACATTTGCATCAGATTATTTCGGGGTAGTCTTTCCTGAATGCCATAGAATAAATCAACAGGTTCACATCCTATAGCCTTCTTATATGTCACTCTATCTTCCCAGATAGCCATTGTTAACTTTGAGTCTCATGCATTCTTGTTCGTATCCAGAACTCTCTTAATGATCTTAAGCAAGCTCTTGTTGGTGGACTCAGCTTGGCCATTCCCCTGTGGGTGGTAAGGTGTAGAGTAATATGTCTAAATGTCATATTCAACATAAAAATTGATATACTCCTTAGATTTTAAACACATAGCATTGTCTAATATTATCTTCTCTGGGCATCCAAACTTGGTGGTTATGTTCTTCAACAAGAAATCAATTACTACTTTACTGGTTGCTCTTTTAGTGGGGATTGTTTCAACCCACTTAGTAAAGTAGTCAGTAGCTACAATTATCCATGCATGTCCACCACTAGATTTAGTACCTATTTCCCATATAAAATCAATACCCCATTGCTGAAAAGGGGCTTAAACTTCCACTAGTGTAAGAGGTACATTACCTGAGAATTTTAGTTTACTAGAGAAATGTTGGCAAGCATCACATTTATTAACTAGTTGATGAGCATCCTTAAAGATACTTGGCCACCAGAATCCTTCTCTTAAAACCTTATGTGCAGTATTCTTGGCCATGTAATGGCCACCACACACTCCATTGTGCATTTCTTGTAGAATCTTGTCTTCTTGTTCTCTATCAACACATTTTAGCAAAATTCCTTCAGGATTCCTCTACCACAGCTCATCTCTGATCAGAGAAAAATGGATTTCTTGTAAATTTAAGGTACTTTTCTTATTCTCATCCATCCCCTATGGATAGTTCATTCTTTGTAATTAATAAATAATATTGTTGTACCAATCACAGTGGTCAAGTTTACAGATAAAATATTTGTGTTCCTCCTCTAGGGTATTGATATGGTTTGCATCCAAGTTTGCACTAGCCATCAATTTGGCTAAACCCATTCCTCTAACCAACTTATTGATTTGAATTTCTATATTAAACTCCTGAATCCTATTGATCCATCTACATCTTTTTCCTGACACCTCTTGTTGAGTGAAGATGTCCTTAACTGTTTTTGAGGGGACATAGGCTACTACAATAGCACCTATCAAATAACATCTGAATGCTTTCACAGACTTCACCAATGCATAGGCCTATTTCTTAGTTATATCATATTTGAGCTCTGTAGCCTGTAATGATTTGCTAAAAAAGGAAATGGGTTGTTCAAACCCCTGTTCATTTTTTTGCAACAACACGGCAGCAATAGTATGGCAAGATGCAAATGAAAAAATGTTCATAGGATTTGAATAATTAGGAGTTCTCAGTACAGGGGCATCTTTGATAGATTACTTTATTTCTTGAAAATATTGGGTGGCTTCTCCATCCCATTCCATTTTTTCATCCTTCTTCAACATTTTTGAAATTGGCCTACTTTTCTCAGCAAAGTTTGTGACAAATCTTCTGATAAAGTTTACCTGGCTGAAGAAAGATTGAATTCCTTTAAAATTCCTTGGGAGGGGTACTTTGTCAATAGAAGCTACCCTAACTGGGTCAATTCTAACCCCTTCCTTTGAAACAATATACCCCAATAATTTACCTTCTGTCACTCCAAAAATGCATTTCTTGGGATTCAGATAAATCCCAAATTCCATAGCTCTTTCAAAATTCTTCTCCAGATGTTCACAATGTTTTTCTTCCTTCATTGAGTAAGTTGTGAGGTCATCCTAATAAACCTCAAGAAATTTTTGCAAGAAATATGAGAATGCAACATCCATGGCCCTCTGGAAAGTAGCCCCAGCATTCATTAAACCAAAAGGCATTCTAACATATACATATACTCCCCATGGTGTAGTAAAAGCAGTTTTAAACTACTCTGACTCCTTGACCATTATCTGGTTATAACCAGATAATCCATCCATCATAGAAATTAGTTCACATCCAGTGACTCTCTGGAGCATATTCTCCATATTGGGGAGAGCATAGTTGTCTTTTAGGGAAGATATATTCAAGTTTATGAAATCCACACACATCTTGATATCCCCATTCTTCTTCTTGATAGGGACTAAATTGGAAACCCAAGAAGAATGCCTAATGGGCTTAATTATCCTAGCATCTTTCATCTTCTTCAATTCCTATTCCATTTTGGGCCTTGGGGTGGGATTTATGGGCCTTTTCTTTTGTCTAAAAGGCTTGGCATTTTCTTTTAATGGAATCTCATGTTGGAATAGCTCCTCATTATATGCCTTCAAATCATCATACATCCATGCAAAGACCTTTTTATACCTCCTCAAAAGATTAGTCAGATCCTCCTTAGCTTTGGGTGACACTTTTTTACCAATAAATAAATTTTTAGGAACTTCCTTTGTTACCACATTTACTCCCTCCAAACATTCAGACTTATTTACACATGTAGCAGAGTATGGTTTATCCTTATTGTCAAAGGCTCTCTCTAAAACAACTAGTCCCTTTGGGAATTTATTTGAGTTCAAATGCAATATTTCCTTTCCTAAGACAGTATTTTTTCCATCAATGGTTTTCACAAATCTATCTCTTTACTTTCAAGATATGTCTCACAATACAAGAATCTCAGAATATCCACATCATCATCAAATACTTTCCAACTATCCACATTGTCTGGTATTGAAGGCCTAGTCTGAACTTATATTTCAAAAATTCCAGCAAAAGTAATATCTTTTGTCCTTAAAGCAATGTTAGCCAACAAATCTTCCAGTCTATTATGGCTCCTATCCATCCAGTCAATACCAAATGCATCAAAACTATCCAATTCATCCTGGACTGCATTTCGGTATTGTTTCAATCTATGATTCTTGGAAGCATATTTGGATCTGATCTGAGATACTACCAATTCAGAGTCTCCAATAACTCTGATACACTTGATTCCATGTCTTGTAGCTAATCTCAAACCTATCAACAGAGCCTCATATTCTGCCACATTATTTGTACATGTAAACAATAGAGTAAATAAAAATTTGAAGGTTCTTGAGGGAGATATCAATAAAACCCCAGCACCAGCCCTTCCCTAGAACTAGCACCATCAAAATACATTACCCATAACTTAATTTGTTCAGATAAATTATTTATGTCTTTAGACAACAATGCAGGTTGTAATTTTCTTGCAACTTGATTTTCCTACACTTGAAATGATCTCATCTCAGTATCTAAGAAACAATTCATATTGTTATCATCTTCCTCCTCAATCATATGAGGAGTTCTGGTCTCCCTTGATACCTTAATGTTTTCACCATTAATATTGAAAGTGGAAAATGACAAATCACATTGAATGCTTCCCCCCATTGATGCACTCCATTTTCTTGACAACAACATTCTAGATTGAGGGGGAATGTCTACAACCAACACACTCATTGTTAATACTTTGTCTGGGAAAACTGCCAACTTATAAGGTAAAGCCTTAATAGTGCCGATGACAGGCACTTCTCTAGAATCCATATCTTGGCACCTCCCATGTGGTGTTTCTACTTTCAATCTGATAGATCTCATAAATTCTGCAGGCATGACAGTGTTAGATGCCCCAGAGTCAATCATACAGTTTTTCAACATTTTACCATTTATCAACAATGTTAAGAAAAAGGGATGTACAATTTTTGTAGTAGTACTAACAATATTGGTATCCAAGTATATTTGAGAAATCTTTGACACAATCTCATCAGATTCCTTTGTTGATTTGTGTTTGATATTTTCTTGTTTTTCTCTGGTCCCATAATCTTAGTAGAGCTAACACCCTTCATCCATGTTAAAGCCTTTTCTTTATGCTCTCTTATCCTCATCATTTCCAACAGAGGTACCTTAACAGTTATTTGATACAAAAGTTTCCCCATATCCATAGGGGTGTATTTCATATCAGAGATGTTATGGATCTGATTTGTGTAATTCTTATCTTCTACTTGGGAAGTCATTTTTGTTTCATCTCCTTTATGTGTTTTATCCACCCTTTTAGAATGAGGTATGGGATTTCCTGGTGTTTTCATCTTTTCTTTATAGACATTTGGACCAGTAGGTTTGTTGTCTTTTTTTATCATAATTTTATTTGTACCTTCAGCCTATTTCTCCTTTTATTGTGGCTTTTTTGTACTCTTTGTGGTGTCCTTGATAAAAATACCATCAGGTTTTCCATCTGCACTACCCACTATTATGTTTCTTAAGTTGTAATTTCCCCTTGCTTGGGAAACCATGTTTGTTGTGATTTCATCAATTTCTTCATCAAATGGTCTTCTAAGGACAAGGGTCTCATCACATCCTTCAACATTACATATCATATTATCAATCTCCCAATCTTGTATGTCAGAATCATCATGTTGATAATATGTGAACCACCTCACAATAGGTGTATAATAATCATGCTCAAGGCCTTTCTTAGGAATGGTTCATTCAATCTAAGGACTATTTTTCCTGTTATGAGGTGCATTTAAATTTTCAACCTAGGGATGTATACTTGAAATTGTCGGCACAGTATGTGCACTAGGTTCCTTAAGGAGTCATTCTACTTATGCTGCAGGAAGGTAAAAATGCATAAAAGAAACCTACACTAGCGCTGCAGGAAAAGAATACATTTATCTTCTTACTAGAATGAATGATATAAATTGCAACTCTACTGAAACCTAAGATTTCAACCTAAAACATCCATTATAACTATTCTTGTAGATGTTGCAGGAACACTCATAAGTTGCGATGTTGCAGGAAGAAATTGAAACTTCTATCTGAAATACTGGAAATTCTTGGAAATGTTGGAAATGAAATCTATTCTATTCTAACCTATTCCACCTCCCAAGTGGGCCCCCTTGGTCATTTTTTGCTAAACTATGAACACAGAATGTAAACCAAGAACTATTTCATTGCGTTTCAAAAACTCATTACATAAAAATAAGACATGGAACTTGAAATAGATTGCTGTGAAAATACAACATTGTTCTTCCAAAACCTTTTCTCTGATTTCTCTCCCCCTTCAAACTATCGTTCCAATCCCTATATATAGAGGATCAAACATTATTAAAAAATAGAAAGGAAAACCATCTTGCTGAAAACATGCCGGAGAAGAATATGGAAATACAACAGCCCGCGGTGTGGGTAATGAAACTCGGATGACCAATTCAACGTACTAAGTGCAGAGGGAATATAGGTGTGCTACATCCCCGTGTCCTGGAATAATGGCTCCATTGTAGCAGTTGTGTTTTCTTGGTGCTATAATGATCACTCCGCCATAGCTAGTCTTCAACGGTCTTCTTTGAATACTGTCGACCACTCTCCTGCCAAGTTAGTTATGACGTGGAAATATTCATGCAACAAGCTTAATCAAATTAAATATCCAGATGTTAGAACATATATTCTGATGGTTTTATGAAATACTACATTATATGTATAATATTAG
>MU224536.1:911603-933273 GCA_018584345.1 Thuja plicata | reverse complement strand
GTCATTCTGCTTATGCTGCAGGAAGGTAAAAATGCATAAAAGAAACCTACACTAGTGCTGCAGGAAAAGAATACATTTATCTTCTTACTGGAATGAATGCTATAAATTTCAACTCTACTGAAACCTAAGATTTCAACCTAAAACATCCATTATAACTATTCTTGCAGATGCTACAGGAACACTCACAAGTTGCGATGCTGCAGGAAGAAATTGAAACTTCTATCTGAAATACTGGAAATACTTGGAAATGCTGGAAATGAAATTTATTCTATTCTAACCTATTCCACCTCCCAAGTGGGCCCCCCTGGTTAGTTTCTACTAAACTATGAACACATAATGTAAACCAAGAACTATTTCATTGTGTTTCAAAAACTCATTACATAAAAATAAGACATGGAACTTGAAATAGATTGCTGTGAAAATACAACAGTGTTCTTCCAAAACCTTTTCTCTGATTTCTCTCCCCCTTCAAACTATCGGTCCAATCCCTATATATAGAGGATCAAACATTATTACAAAAAAGAAAGGAAAACCATCTTGCTAAAAACATGCCGGAGAAGAATATGGAAATACAACAGCCCGCGGTGTGGGTAATGAAACTCGGATGACCAATTCAACATACTAAGTGCAAAGGGAATATAGGCGGGCTACATCCCCACATCCTAGAATAATGGCTCCATTTTAGTAGCCATGTTTTCTTGGTGCTGTAATGATCACTTCGCCATAGCTGGTCTTCAACGGTCTTCTTTGAATACTGTCGACCACTCTCCAGCCACTTCTCTCCTGCCAAGTTAGTTATGACGTGGAAATATTCATGCAACAAGCTTAATCAAATTAAATATCTAGATGTTAGAACATATATTCTTATGGTTTTATGAAATACTGCATTATATGTATAATATTAGCAAAGTATGTCAAAAACATCTACCCATGGTTTAATAGTTCTATCTAGACTTTTATCACAAGTTTTGACTAGCTAGGCTCTCAAATGTTTTAACAAAAACTAGAATAGGGTATTAAAATTATACAAAACAAAGGCAATAATTTAGCCTTATCAATATGTTTCATGATTAACATGTGAGGAAGTCATAGCAAAACCACTATCATCGTATGCTTCCTCTTCATCTTCTTCTTGATCTTCAGTGGTAGAGACTCTAGCAAAAATAACACAATACTCAGGATTATGAGGGGATTGGAAAGCCACACACCAAGGATTATCATTGCACATGTTTACAGAGGTTTTTTGTAGGGGATCAGGAGGTTTTTCATCAGATTTATCCTTCTTTTGTGGGACAATAGGTTTCTCATCTTTCCACTGAGTAGTATAAGGATAATTTTGCATCCTAGGTTGTCTATTGAAATTACCATAGGAAGGCTTATCATTGTTTGAAACCCTATTGTTACTACTGTCTCTAGGTTTTAAATTTTTCAAAGCATTTAGAATCAACTTAAGATTATCATCTTCCTTTGGTTTAGTATTAAAAGGTTTATCTAATTCTTTCTTGTTGTACCTGGTTGGTTTCCAATCTTCTCTCCTACCCACTTTTCTAGAAACTCTTATGTTTGTCTCAATATTTACTGCTACCTTATATGCTTCTCTAATATTTCTATGGTTCTTATCCCTTAGAAAATAACCCATTTTTGCATCAAAATCATTAAGATAAGTAGCAAGACATACCTTGTCATCCAATCTAATTACTTGCAACAACTTGTGCATCACCCTTTGAAACCTGATATTGAACTCCACTACTTCTTCATTTGGGTAATTCTTTATGTTATTGAACTCATTCAGCATGAACCCTTCATTGGTATTGTCCCCATATTGATCTCTAAAACATTCTTTCATTTCATCCATAGACCCAATACATTCATGGGGCAACCCTCTAAACCAGTCCCTAGCATCCTCAATTAATGATTGCACAAATAACTTCATCATCACATCATCATGTGCAATTTCATAATCATCAATCATATCCATAAAATGTTTCAGATGTTCTTCACATTTTATAATGTTATTTCCAGCAAATTTAGGAAGTTTATCCCTAATCTTTTTAGGAATCTCATTTGGATAACCAGGAATACCAAGGAAAATAATTTGTCTATACCTTTCAGTGTAGACAGGAGTTCTTTGAGATGAAATGTTACCTTAAGTATTTGATGTGGTAGCATTTCTAGAATCAATAGGTGGTGGTAAATTCATTCCTGAATTTAGAGACATTTTAGGACCAGCACCAGCAAGAGGAGGGCCAGAGGTTTTCCTCAGAAATTCAATTTTATTTTTCATCTCAAGAGTAGAGGCTTCCAATTCATCCTTCTCTAATTATTTAGCTATGATCTCCCTCTCTCTCTTGACTCTCTCCAACTCAGTATCTAAGTTAGTCATGGGATCCATTGCACTCCCTTTATTCACTGGCTCCTTTATTTCAATTTCAGCTACCTTTTGTATACCTTTATCCTTGGGTTTTTGTGTGTCATACAACTGTTGGACAACAAGTTCATATTAGAGTTTCTCAAGTATAGTAGTAGCATTTATTGCTTCTAAATCTCACATTTGCCTTTTCAATTGGTCAGATTGAATCTGAGCTTGTCTGAATCTCTCCTCTTTCTCTCTTTCTCTTCTTTGTCTCAAGTTAATCTTCTCTCAGATCTTCCTTTCCAATTCGCCCACTTCTTCAAAACTCTCCTCAGAATCTATAAGAGTGATGTCAGATTCTAAATTTTCCTCCATGATAGTTCTTTCTCTCCTGTGATGATGGGCATGGGGTCTCTCAGATGAGGGAGAGCTTGGATCACTAGGAGAATTCATATTCTCTTCACCTCTAAATTTGGATCTGGACCTTGTTTCATGTCCCTGGGATTTACCATGAACCACCTTCTTAGTATACCTAGGTACATCATCAACCCTCTCACTTTGAGAGTAATAATCCCCATATGCTCCCAATCTTGGCTATGTATCTTGTTCAACTTCTACAGTATCTTCTTCATGATTGGGAGGAATAGGAGTATCCATTCTTATGTTCCTTCTCTGCCTCCAAGCTTGGCGTTAGTTCCAATAACATTTATGTTCATTGATTGCCCAGCTCTGGAGGTAGATGGAATTTCACCTTCCAACTGATTCTACGGACGATTCTTCATCCTAGATCTGGTAGTTTTATAACTCATAGTTAAATAGTGGTGTATCAAATGATTATAACTCAGCACTGATGTAGAGATTCCT
Source organism: Thuja plicata (assembly GCA_018584345.1). Lineage (NCBI taxonomy): Eukaryota > Viridiplantae > Streptophyta > Pinopsida > Cupressales > Cupressaceae > Thuja > Thuja plicata. The sequence goes on along the minus strand of MU224536.1, from coordinate 930,056 downwards.
TTGAGTTGTCACCCAACAAATAGCTAGGAAAATACACACTAACTTTGAATAACAAAGATTTCATTATGGAAAGTTTTCACGGGTTACAAATATCAATAAAGGTCTGAGCATTCATCCTGATACATTTTCAATGGTAATAAAAATAACTGAGATATGCAAAGATAAAACTTTGTATTTCAATGGTCAACCGACTAGTATTAATAAGTAAGAAGGCCAGGACTCTACCTCAACTTAAAAAACCTTCCTCACTCACTGCAATGTAAAATTAGTCCCCAGCAGAGTCGCCATTTTGTTGGTTTCTTTTTATGTTGCAAAAAAAACAACAACCTCTTCTTCTTATGATTGTTTTATAGAGAAACCACCTCCAAATATTTGTTCATGCAAGAAAAGGACCAACTAACAAGCACTCTTACAATAATTCTACTCTTTAGGTTCTGATATACCAAGGTAGGGATACCATATAATACCTTCTGATATTTCTATATGGTATTATCAAGTAGTAATCTCACAATAACTCAACATAACCGAGAGATACTAGATAATTGGCTAATTACCCATTGAACATCAACCATGAAATCGAGCATGAGATAGGAATTCTCAACAAACTTGCACAAATAGACTTAATAGATTTAATTTTTTGTTTATAGGAGAACATAGCCAATATGCAACTATATATGTAATATTACAGAACTTATCAGCTTTAGATCGGTGCTTTATCCATTGGGCTACACTCTGACTCAGATACAATATACTAAAATCAATATTCATCAAAGATTCTAGGTCATAACACAATTATCCCAAATCCCTACTACCAATGAAATCCTAGCATATGTGAAATGAATCTATCCATAAATCATAGCCTAATTTAATCTGATCCTAGATCAGAACTCTCAAATAAGTACATAAACATAGAGAAATTCTATGCTAATGAATTAGAAAATTCATAACTCACATGACACATAACACAAGAGAGATTGGAATCTAGATCCTTTTATTAAATTCAAAGAATCATATTCTAGCATACAAAAAGTACTCAGAGATAACCTCTTCAATAACCTGCAAAAGATCTCTCAGCTTTATTTCTGACTATTTTAGGTATCTAGTACAAACTATACTATATTTCCCCCTTTGACTGAAACTTTACAAAATTGCTTGCAATCCAATTTTTCCAGCCCTTTCCAATGATCTTGGGAATCCTTTTATAGAATAGGATTGGAACAAGCTACGGATCACTTCGAATAAGGACAAAACAAATGACTCAACAAAAAGACAAAATAACAAATGAAGTGATAACCACTTTTGTTACAATAAATATTCCGCGTATTTTGTCATCTAACTGCTTGGGTACTTTTAACTACTTCAAAGTTGTTCAGAAGAAGCCACCTGGAATCTATTGTCTTTTTTATTGTTGATGTAGGATCTCTACCTTTTTCTATCTTATTCACCAATCAGGAATACTGCCACTTATTGTCTTTCACACACTGCCACCTTGTCCTTGATCAACTATATCATATTTGTCCTTCTAGGAGGTATACACCTCATCACTTGGCCAATCAAAAATCATGACTTCATCTTTTTTGTTGTTAATTTCATCCCAAATGACACTTTCCTTCTCAGTCTCCTCTTTCTAGAATTCAAAAAATGCCCAGGCTTTGCTAATAATTTCCACAGTTTGGACAAACAAAATTGTGCTTTCCAAAGTAACAATGTTGTTAGTCCTAGTGACCAAAGCCTCATTCATTTTTCTTAGCCATAATTCCTCACTCTTTATTTCACCACTCTTCTTGAAGAGGTTAGGAAACATCTCATACCTATCCTTTGAATATTCTCTCCTCAAATCTTCTATCTTTCTGATGATGATGCTTCTCTTGATGTCCATGTCCACCATTAATTTCAGGCATTTATAAGTACTGGTTAAAACAATATCAACATTGTTTTCTTCCTTGGATATGGAATAGAATAATTTCAAATTCATCTTCCTTCCTTTCCATATATCCATGATCAAGCCTCATTGATCCTTGTCTGCATCAATTTCATTTGCTATGCTAATAACCTTTTTTCCTAGTGAACAAAGAGTAATAAGACTTATTTCCTTACTACATTGCATGAGGGTGGAATGTATTTTATCAAAGTACCTTTGTTTTATCCATGCCTCTTCTTCTTTAAATGATGAGGATTGTTCAAGAAATTTCTTCCTTGATTCTTCCAATTTGGTCCTTTCGGCAATTAGTTTTTCTTTTTCTAATTCTAAGTCAGCTTGGGTAACTGGACTTCATTGCATAGGGGAAGGAGGGAAATTTATAATTGGGCTAGAGCTACCGGGCTAATGTGGATCCTGAGTTAACATCCTTTGAGAAGAATATTGAGATACATGTTTTCCCTCTAGGATAGCAATTTTCTTGTCCTTTTCAATGGACTTTACCTTTTCCTCATTATATGCTTTCATGACTATTTCATACTTTTCCATGAGGCTTCTAATTTCTTCTTCCTGTATCTCAGCTACCTTCATGCCAAATTTTGTTGACTCCAAAGTAATGCTAGCTGCTTCTACCCCTGAGGCACCTACAACTCTATTTACTAACAATTTTCCTGAGTGTTCAGCATGGTCATCCTTAACATTTTTCTTATTGTCTTTCTTCTTTAAAGACCATGTTACTAGTGTTGCATGGTCTTCACTAAGTTTGACACCAGTAGATGTTCCACTAGTATGCATTGGTTTGGTTTCTTTCCTTATAGAATCAAAGACAATGGCATCAGCAATATCCCATTGAGGTAGGATAAGAAATCTTTGTTAGGAATAACAGTCCACAAGACAACTAAGAGCGGGGGTGAATCAATTGTAATATAAATTATTAAACTTTAAACTTTATAAACCAAATCTGCAAATGTAAATGATAACACAATAAATGCCAACACCATAACACAATATTTTTTGTCGAGGAAACCCTGTTAAAGGTAAAAACCCTGATGGGAATTAACACCCACAAATAATGTACTAAGAGTATAGTATTCCTATTAAAAGATATTAGCCCTGTTAGGAGGTTGTTACAACATTACAGTACACAGTCTCTGTTAGGAGACAGACCCTATTAGGATTCAAAGAAAATACTAGGCTCACTGCCAAGGTACACTACCCAAATAAGGTTAAAGCCATCCTCAAGGATTTACAATCTAAATCAAGTGTATAAAGCAAATACACATTCGAGTAAACTATTTTATGGCAACTATCTTTGCTTGGTCAGTTCCAATGAAGTATCAACTCTGCTCTACATCCAGCAATCAACAAGCTTCGCAGCTTCCACACATCTCTATCCTTTCTTCTCTATCGCTACTTCTCCACAAGAAAAGATCATTCATATATACCCTCTTACAATAATTCATTAGGTCAGCCAGTTAAGCTTTCCTAATACATAATTAACTAGGTCAGTCAATTAAGGCTTTCCATCATACAAATAGTTACATAACTCCTTTCTAAGATACACATGGTACCTATAACAAGTAAACATCATTTACAATTCATCACATATACTTCCAGATCTGTAATTCATGCTCACAAGTAATTTCACATGATACATGTCTAAAGTCGGCCAAGAAATAGGTCTTCTCCATAATACAGAACACAGTTGACGTCATCAGTATCCAAACAACAATAAAACTCAACCCATTACTCTACCATATGTCAATTGTCTATCAGTAAGCTCACAAGTTCTGAAATATCTTTGCCAGAAAGATATACCCGAAACATAGAGACCTGCTTTGTCCAGAATCACAGTTATAGTCTACAGTGTCCATACATGCCCTCCAATTAAGTAGCCGGTCTGTCTTCTCCATAGAAATATATGTTGACATCAATGACAAAACATGAATATCAACAACATGATCAGTAACCAAAACTGATATCATCCAACACTCCTTCCTTCTACACTAATTCTCTGCCTTCTTCAGGAGTGATTTTACCAAACTCAGAAATCATCTCCCGTTTCACTTCCTTTTCAATGTCATCTCTATCCCTATCAGGTTGGTCATCTTGCAGCTTTTGACATTTCTCTTTGAATTCATTAATATGAATTCTCCAAAGGAATTGGATAAAGGCCCTAGATTTAAAAAATTGGTCATCAGATAAGAATTCATCACTAGCCTATTTAGTGATGGGGTCCATCTCTTTTCTTGTAAACTCAGCCACTATTAGATCTAGTGAAACTTGTTTGGGTGCCTCTAGCACTCCTTCTTGCAATTCTTGGGTTGTAACAAAAATATGCCTTGTATTCCCCATTTTTACTAATTGCTCAGCAATTCTCTGATGATCCATGTGTAAGGGAGACTGAGAAGGGGAATAAATATCACCTTGTTGTTTCTCTTTTCCTTCCACCCTTTTCCTTTTTGGAGATGGCAATGTTTGGGCACTGGTGTCTACTGGCCTTTTCCCTTAGAGGTCTTTTCAACTCTGGGCAAGATTTTGCTATATCCTCTTCATTGGTAGACCACATATTTCCCTGTTGGAACAACCCTTCCCTATGAAGCTCTGCTCAGAATAGCCTTAGCATTTTATGGTTCTATTTCCATTACTTTCTTCTTCTTCTAGTCCAAGGCTTGCATAATATCTTCAAAAATGCTCATCAGGGATTCCACCTTTTTTTCCCAGGGCATAAATACTTTCAAGGGATCATATGTCTTGTCAAAATGTTAAATAAAATCTAAAGATTTTTTATATGATAACCATTTCTCCTTCTTGATCTCTTGTTCCATAAGATCAAATTCATTTCTAATTATATCTTCAGGGAAATTGAATTGATGATCTAGAGCCAAACATTTAGTTCTTTTCCTGAACATATCAATGATGAATCCCTCATTGTCTGTACATCTTACCACTGATGTTTCTCACTGATATGGCTCCAAGTATTTGTCAAATTGGGTCCATCCCCCTTTGGTAATGATGAAATGGTGAACTTTTGTGATGGTAGGGAATATACTACCTTTCATCTTTCCAGTCAAAGCGTCCTCTTGTAACCAACCCAGTGTCTAATAATTTATGTCAGGCCAATCTTGAGTGGTACTCTATAAGGGGGGACATTTAGATTTCCTCTAAAACCATAGACCCTAATAACTATTGAGACAAGGTATAAAATTAAATCACCCCAATTGTGAACAATATGCAACTCTTTAGCATATTCCATTGGTCTCAAAAGTCTCAATACATCTGTGTGAATCCTAGGGTTATCTGTACATAAAAATTCTCTAAGACTAGAGGCAAAAGATCTATCAAAATTGATGAAACTGGCCTCTTTCCAGTCCCATGACAAGTCAGTGCTCTACAACTGAATTGGCAAATCTTCATCATCCTAAAATTTGGTAAGATCCATTTTTTCTTCAAAGTAGTCAACATTATTAAATAAGATCATGTGCATCATCATAGAATACCATCTCATTGGCTTGACTATCTTAGAATCTTTTATGCCTACTAGACCTTGATGCATCAAGTTAGCAATATAATTAGCATAGTCAAAAACAACAGACAAATGTGGATGCAAAATTTGAACCACCATAAGCATAAGATGAACAGGCATTGTTTTCTCCTCATCTTCTCCCAGAACATGATATAGGGCACTATACATCCCTCTAGCCTTGCCATTAAAATAATCTAGTTTAAAGGGCTCTGGTGTGTTAGGGCCTACTACAATTAGACCCCATATCTTATTGAAATACCCTTTTAAGGCCTCATTTCTGAAGTATTCCTTTTGATTCTTGTACACCTCTTTGAAATGGTCAAAATCTATGTCATCCATCTGAACCGAGAGGTAACTCAAATTGAAAACTTTTCTTATCGCATCAGCTAAGACATTCAGTAGTATGTTTCCGTCTGTATCCCTCAGAACCCTAGACACCTTATCATAGGCTTGGGCTATTGTAATTAACAAATATGTATCCATGAATACTCCAGGAACTATTAATTTTCCTACATCAAGATCCCATATATTACAGTAACCACTCTTTTGATTTGGGTATAATCATTGGTAGGTCCATTCAACTGTTGTATAAGATCATCTCGCACATTTTTGTCTTTGTAATCTACATTACCAGTGAATTCAATCCTAGGGGCCATTTTCTGAACTTAGGGCTTCTTACATTAATAATATCAGATTATATCAATACTCTATTTATCTTTTATAATTTGAAACCCTACTACAAGAATGAATCTTAATGTTTCAACGGAAGACGTACCTATTCTGCAATTTGTTACACAGAGCGCAAGATTGCTACAACTTTGAGTTTTGCCATCACTTTGATGGTTATGGAAACTTCAAAATCAAGAAATGAATTATATTTTTCAATCAAATTAATCTGTCGCATTGAATTTTACTAAAGTGGCCACACGCTCTATAATCAATTCCTCTGGTTTGAAAATCGTAGCTTAACGGCTCACTGAAACCATTCTAAAAACTTTAAATTTGAACGGTAGATCTCAACAGTATCTCATCTATCATGTGACTCTCATCACTTCACAGAAACCATTATTCATTCTAGACATGTGTCATCATGACTTGATCACTTAAACATTAGATCTCATGCATCTTCCCCATAAGCCATTAAGTCATCCATTTGATCCTTCCTAACCTGGTTACCAGTTACTTTACTCAAGCTTTACTAACTACGGATATAACTTTAAAAACTTGGACACGCGTCAACACTACTTAATGGATTATATGCTATATCTTCCACATCTCCACATTAAGTCATTAAGTGAGTCGTCTGATCTTTCTCAAACTGCATCCTCTTTATCTCATCCTTGCGCTACACTAGGCCCACCAACTACCACGCGTCATCATGACATAATCGCTTATACTTTAGATCTCAATCACTTTAACACCAAGTGATTAAGTCAACTATCAGATAAATATTTAGATGCTCAGCCTTTAATTCCTTCCTTATGACCTTAGCTGGACCCACTGGGACACATGGCATCACGGCTTAATGGCTTACATGTTAGATCTCGATCACTTTGTCATTATGCCATCAAGTCATCCTTTAGATCTTTTCTGAAATGTCAGCCCTTTAATCTATGATCATTTTTATTGTTAATGGAATACACATCATCTCCAGGACACACGAAAGGATGGCTTAATGGGTTACATGATAGATCTTATGCATTTTTGGTTAAGCAATTAATTCAGCCGTTGGATCAAAAGGGGATCTGATTGTAGTTTAACAACAGTTGTTCACAAGTCTCAAGCCTGCCAATTGCCATGCATCATCACTGCTTAATCGCTTATACATTAGATGGTGTGCATATTTGGATTAAGCCATTAAGAAAATTGTTGGATCTATCTACACTTTAATCTCCATCAAACTTTGCAATAGGGCCCACATCATTGTAGGGACACGCGTCATTCAGACTTAATGACTTATACTGTAGATCTCGATCATGTTGAGATTAAGCCATTAAGTGGACCATTGGATGAAACATGAACTACACACTATTTTATTGAAGCTTTAGCTGATGTTTGACCCACCAAAAATATGTTTCATCGCCGCTTAATGACTTATAGGATAGATTTTGTGCATCTCAGGACTAAGTCATTAAGTGGACCGTTAGATCAAAACACACTAGCTCAACACATAATGGTTTAATAAAAGACTTGCGGGCTTTAGACTAAGGGATTAATAAAGTACCAAGGCATTAGGAATTTACAAACTATTGAACGCGGACCCTTTTAAAAGAACACATGGTAGACACATGACTTAAGTGACAAAAAGGTAATGTAAAATTAGAAACCACTCTGACGCTTAGGGTTTGAAGACCAAATTTACACTTTGAAACATGAAATCAAGGGTTTCAAAAATTTACATAAGACCTCTTTTGTATATATAGTTCAAGGACTCATTGTTTTGAAAAAAAATTTACTAGACCTAACATAAATCACAAAGGGGTTTTTCCAAACCCTACCTCAAGTCTACCAAAAATTTTCCAAAGAAGCCATTGTGAGAAGATTAAGAATCTCGAAGCCTCTGAATCCAATTCTATTTGTAAATTTGGAACCACGAAGCCTCCAAAGCCAAGATCTCTTCAAATCCTCAAGCCTCCAAGAACACACACAAATTCACAAAATAGAAAAGACACAAGAATACAGAAAAATGATCTCACAAAATTGTCCTCTCCCCAAAAATGCCTTCTTCCAAAAACCTGATGACCAAATGAGAAGAGAACTCCCCTAAAGGGAATCAACTTCCACCTTTCAAGAAAATCCCCCCAAAATAGACACTCCAATTAACTTAGTTAACTCAACCTCCAAGTTTGAAAGAAAATCCTATTTATTAATTAAAAATATCTATTTACTTGCACAACTCAACTTTGAATTATTAAACCTACATGCATTTAGAGTTCAAACTGTCATTTCAATAATATCGTGCACATGAAATTAATTAAAATATATATATTAAATAGATTAAATATTTAAAGCACACTATTAACATGCAATTAAATATTTAATTATTTAATAATCATAAACGTCAATATAACTCAAAATTTTAATTTAAATATTCAATTAAATCCTAATATTCAATAATTGCACTATAATTGATTTCCCATTTAAACATAGGTATTTAATTAATTTTCAATTAATTAAATAACCTATATTTAATAATTAATTCTCAATAATAATCGATTTCACAAATAACATGATAAATCACACAATATCAATGCACTCAACTGAAATCAACCAAAATCAACTCAAACACACAAAAGGATAGGATCCACGAATTCACTTCAACTAGATGAATCCGGGTAGGGTAGTCAAATTGATACTCATCCAATACTCAAGACAATAGGCTTAGGTTAGGGTTTTGGGTCTGACTACTATCTCCCCTCTCTTACCATTGAGATATCTCCTGCCAATTCAGGGAAGACGTAGCCTGGTACCTGCAAACCTGTCATCACAAAGATGAACATACGTGCATATATAACATAAAAAAATGGTTGAGACTAGTTTATTGTGTGGATCTCACCGAAGCAAGTAACTACGACTATGTCCCATACCATACCAAACACGTCAAGCACTAATGCAAAATATACAAATGATCCATGTGCATATAAATCTAAGGTTAGTATCGTTAGAAAACCATAATCCAAATGAAATCCTAACATATACATAAGCATCAAAAAATAACCATAAATCACATGTACACAGAAGATATAACATACTGGCAATGGATTCATAACATAATGAAATGCAATACATAAATATTCTCAAGGTCAACTAAAATAAACAACACATACATAAAAAGGCCTAAAAGAGTTCGGCACCGAAACTGAAAAGTAAACTAAGAGGTGGGTATTACATCATCCTCCCCTAAAACTAGGCTTACTCCTGGAAGCCTACAACAAAAATAGAGATATGAATCCCTCAAAACAAAACATCCTACTGGGTCCCAAAAGACTCAAAGTGTGGATTCCATAGAATCCTTCCCAAGTCTCTGATTCAAACACTGGGGATCATTCCCTACTATAGGAATTTGAAAACTTGCTACTGATAATCCATCTGCAACCCTACTCAAGGTAGCATGGTACATAGCTAGAAGGTGATCCAAGGCTACATACACTTCATGAGATCCACCAACACTCTCAACCGTAGGCTCAGAAGCCACTGGCCTCTGCCCTGAGAACTGTGCTGCATGCTGAGGACAATTGCCCACAATATGACCAAGCTAACCACAAGAAAAAAAATCTCCTCTACTACCACTTCCTCTAACTAAAGGTGCACTTGACTGCTAAACACTACCCCTACTGACATCCTGATGCACTCTCTGAACTGACTGATCGGTCCTATTGCGCACCGTACGCAACTAGTTACGATAGTTCCCCGGATGAGAGCCACCACTAGTACCATGAGAGAATCTCTTACCCTACTAGTTCTGGTTACCCTTCAAAACTATAGGAGGGTTCCCAAAGTTCCCAGCTCCTTATGGTTGATTACCCTTGTAACGAGAAGTAGGTCCACTAGGCTGAACTGTCTGTCTATGCTTGTTGCACTGAATATCACATAAATTCCTAATCCGAGGACCAATAAAAGTAGGAGGAATGATTCCTCCCTATTGCTAAGACTGGTTACCTTTTGGAAAGGTAGAAGGACCTTCAAAATTCCTAGCTCCCTGAGAATTATTACCTCTGAAACCATAAGTAGGTTCACAAGACTACACTCCCGACTGATCACCAAAATGATCGTGAGAGAGTTTCTCACCCTGTTGGTTTAGATCACCCTTTGAGTCCGTAAGATGATCATGTTCAACCAACACAACTTTATAAATTGCATCCCTAAAATCTCAGGATTGAAAGACTCAAACTCCTCTATCACTGAGGTCATTAAGCCCTCCAACAAGGTGTTGAATCTTCATGGCATGATCCTGATCAAGGCTCCCAGCAAGAGCTCTAGACTCAACAGACTCCATACCTAAAGCAACCAAAAGAATCAAACAACAACTCATACTCAAAACTAAAAGGCAAAAAAAGAAAATAAATAAATACAAGGCAATAGTTTTACATACATCAGATTTTTATGTCTATATTTGTTTCAAGTTTTAAACCAAAAGAAAACTAATGGGCATACAAATTTCCTAGAGATCCTAGTATAGAAACGTGGGCTCTGATACCAAGTGTAATGCCCCACCAGGGAACCCAGGAGAACTAACCTAAACAAGACACTAAGTTTACAGGATAATTTTTTTTAAATATTTACAAACAATAACAATAACAATATGGAAGCAATACAATGAAGTACGTGACATACACATAACTAAAATTCATCAAAGGTTACAAATCCTGAGGGTTCCTTGTAGTAGAATTACTTAAGAAAACTAATCTACAAAAATAACTATAAATAACTGACATAAGGATACATCAACTGAATTCAATAATATACATCTCATATAATAAGACCACATATACATTTGATACCCAAGGTATTCATACGAGAATCAGCATCCTCTGCACAAGTCACAGGGTATGCAATAATACATAACAATACAAAACAACACATCCTCCAAAGGATGTCAACCAATATCCACATATGACACAAGTATACAACTCGTGAAACTGAACAAGTCTCCAGAAGATGAAGAAGATAGAAGAAGAAGAACTACAACAAGGATCATCCAAGCATGAAGATGAATGTCGGATCTCAATGGTAATAAGAATGAATACCACCCGACCACATGGAACCAAAGGTCCACTCCCACCGTGTTAAGGAGATAATATCAGGCCCACTCACATGGGTATACAACAAGAAGGCAAACATCAAAGGTATACAAGACCATCATAAAGAAATGCATAGGAAGATCCTAGAAACTTTCTGAATTGCATATAAGGAAATCTACAAAATCCCAGAGGTAACCGACACACATAGGATAACCTAAGTTGTATATACGAAGGTGTCATCATGTACGTCTAACCCTTGAGTTTTTTCCTAGAAATATCTCAATGGATCTCAGCACTCAAGTGACCATACATGGGGCCTATTGGTTCCTTTTTACACTGTGATTACTAAACAACAACCCTTTCCCTGTTTGATGTATTTTAAAGAGTGGCCAACTCTCGGTATTCAACCAAGAGTGAAAAGGACCAATTAACAAGGATGCGGATCCATCCTTCTATACTTTAGGTTATGCAAAACCAAGGGGGGGACACCCTTCAACACCCTCAAATATTCAATAAGGTTTAAATCAGCAGAGATCTCATAGTGGCTCAACACGACTGGGAGTTACTAGGTGATTGGCTAATCACCCATTGAACATCGACCTTGAAGTGGAGCATGAGATTAACACAACATCACAAACCACATAAAACCTTCAGATATGTCAGAGTTTATGTTTAAAATGAAAACTATAACCAATATTAGACTAAATATGCATCAATACAGAAGATACTACTAAATTATCAATGCTTTATCCATTGGGCAATCCCCTTTAACCAAATTCAGAAATATAGCAATCAACTTTTGTCAGAGACTCCAAGCCATAAACACAATAAATCCAGATCAATACTACTTATAGAAATCCTCTTGTAGACAACTGAATGAAACTATATCATATCTACAGCATCATTTAATCTAATCCTAGATCACAACTAAAGAATGATAACACAAACATAGATAAACTCCATGCAAAGAATCAGAAAATTCAGACTTCACAAGACTGACACCAAGGAGAGATTTGAATCTGAAATTCTCATATTAAGTGTGAAGAATCACATTGTTGTACACAAATTTTCAATCATGAATATACTACTTCAATAAGCTACAAAAGATCAATGACATTCTATTCTATTTGAATACAAAACTGGTACACTCAACAAGATATATCCCTAATGTGGAACCAAGAAACAACTGGAAACTCCTGGAGCCAGTATTTTGCAACTCTCTGTGCAGACTAGAATTTGGAACCCTGTACAATGCCAAGAAAATTGAATATGTAGCCAAAGAAAAAGATCTTTAGATTTCTCCTCCAACAAACACCTTTCCTCTTCCCAAAATATCTGAAAACTGCCCTACCTCAACTGCTTAAAATCTGATTTTATTTGCAGAAATATCTCCTTTGAAATCAAAAATATCTTCTCCCTTTCACTAATGATCTGATTTTATTTTATATTTTCTGGGAAAATACTTTGATTCTGCATCAAAATAGACTACAAAAATATAATCCTCATTTCGATACCTTTCCGAAAATATATGATACTTGATACTTCTGATAAAATTTGCCCCCCTAAATCATTCAATAAACTCTTCTTCATGTGCATATTTTCAACAGTTTGAAATATTTGAATTTATATACTTTTTCAATAGTTGGACTATTGAAATGAGATGAATTTAATTTTAATATTTGCATATTTTCCTAGATTTCATCTCATTCTACCAAGTTTGAATCAAACTTAATGGCTTATAGGTTAGATGTTGAGCATCTTCCTTTTAAGCCATTAAGTCTACCATTGGATTTCTTTAAACTTGCATGTCTTTTAACCCTTTCTTTTTTGAGATAAATTCAATTTAATTTGCATATTAATACCTTTTATGTGCATATTGTGCCATGTGGCAATCTCCTATTTGCTCTATGTGTCCACCTAGGCACCTGCATCACCTGCCATGCAACCTATCCTGCCACGTGTCAATCTCTGATTGGCTATCTCAGCACTGCACCAGATTGCGTCATGTGCCTACACTGCCACATGTCACTTAGAATTAATGGTTTAATGGGTAGATTTCGAGCATCTTCCCATTAAGCCTTTAAGTCAACCATTGATCCTAGTTACCTCGAGATTTGTGCCCCATCCTACAAGCCTCTATGCCACCTCATCTGCCACCTCATCCCTATGAGGTCCATCAAAATTTGGTTTTCATCCTACTAGAACACTTCCCAATACACCCGCCACCTTCATGTGGAGAGCCTCTGAGCTACTTCTTCATATAACTTATTGTGGCTTTTACCTTATAAATCCTTATATCTCCCCTCCCACCAGCAATGTGGGACTAAACTTCTACATTTTTTAAAGCTCTTCTTGCATTTTGCCTCAAAATTAGGGGGCCCACCTACAGGTTGAGACATCCAGCCAAGGGGCCCTCCATAAGCCTCTTGGCTTATTTACTTATTTCAATAATGAAGCAATGGAGTATATAAATATTTTAAAAATCCCAATCCTAGTGAATGTGGGATAATGTCCTATGCATTTTAAAAGCTATGTGACTATTATGGGAAGGTTAGATAGGGTTGCACACAGTCAACTATATCTTACAAACCAAGATGAATGTGGAAGATCGCTCTGTTGAGAATCTACAAAATTAGATTTGAAACAACATATCCAAAATGGAGAATGATCCAATGGTGGAATTGAAAGTTATACCCCCGCAATATGACTATTTTTTTGTCTCCTGCAAAATCGTGTTTACAAAATCTTTATTTATCTTTCCTCTGCATAATCATCTTATAAACTCCCCATTTTCTGTGTAAGTTTCTAGAAATTTCACTTAGCATTTTGGTTTTATATGTTTCAAATGCCCTCATGTTGGCTTGTGCAGAATCCTCCCATCTCATGCTTCTTGGAATGTTTTAATTTGTTTTCACTTACCTTTTAAATCTCCTCCTCCATTTCCTTCCATTTTCAATTGCCTCCAGTCCAAAATATATGCAACCTTCCATGTGGTCTACGCGGGCCTTTGGAAAGTTTAAAAACATTTAAAGAACCCCCAAATGTACTGCACAGAATTTGGAATGTTTGCACATGCATTGTGCTGGCTTTTGTTTACACCTCATGCTCTTTTCAATCTCTATTACACTGGCTTATTCACTTCATGTGCTGGATCCCCTTCATTGGTGTATGCTTGGTTTTATTTTTCACTTGGCTTTATGCAATGTATGTTTTAATATTTTAAAACACTGTCTCCTTTTAAAGCTTGCGCGGCCCTTTGATTTCTTGCTAGTCTCCTCTTAGCCATGCATTGGTTCTTACTTCATACTTTGATTCAATTCAACTTCATAGTTTGCTTCAATTAATTCCCTTCAAAATACCTAAACATAAACCACCATGCATTTGAAATATGAAGCATCGAACCGGTGACATTTAAAAACAACTTATTACAACTCTGCAAATGGGTATCATTAATGGCAACTGACCTCTGGAACTGGCCTTGAAAACTGACTAATTCAAGTAATAGGAACATGGCACTAGGCACACACATTCCATGATTAACATTCTTCTATATTTCAAAGTGACACCTGACGAAACTAAACAGGTCAAAAGATTTTAAAAATCCAAGTTGCCTCTTTAGAATAATTCTGCAAATTACCCTGTCAAAAACAATGAAATGCATCTGGTTCCAACTTTGAAAACAAGTCAATTAACCTCCTAAAGACCCAAGCTTCCAGATATTAGAATTATGTGATATGGAGAACATGAATCCAGAAAGGTGGCTCATGATGATCAATCGGACACATTTGAGAGCCCCTTGAAAGTAGCCACTAAGAAATACAGAACAAGAAGACATGAGAAATATTGATTTTTGCAAATGAAAGAAACCTAGATAAGCATGCATATGAAACCCTCAGGAGCTAAAAACTTGCAAAATTGGAGTAAATTTGGTCTACAATACAGGGGAACCATTTTCTTGATATGACCAATCACGGTATTTGAGACATAACATCATGAATAGGGCCTCCGACTAAACTGTGGAACTGATCTGCATTAAACTGCTAGAAAATACAAACGAAATCAAATTGGCAAACTGCCCAAATGGATTCATCATGAATTGAAAATATTCATGCTAGCACATCTCCATGATTACAATATAGGGGAACATTTAATTTTCCATTCCATTCAACTGGGTGCAAGTTGTGAAACATCAAAGTCAGCGACTTCATAATTCGTGTCTTAGAAAATTTTGAATTGGTCACTCCAAATTTGTGCCAAATTTGAGTGTACCAATAGTGGCTCTATCTAGGGACATGTGCCCCTACGGGGCACATAGAGAATTCAGAATCTCTTGGTGAAGCAGACCACTCAAAAATCATATTTCTTTTCAACTTTTCCAAAACAGGGGTTCCTTATTGAAAACACAAAACACCTAAGACACAACTCAAAGAAAAGTGGCTATACAACATGTACAATATTTACAAAAGGCCAACAACCATCAAACTAAAATCACCACTTACCCCTATCAAACACTTGATTCTCATTTCCATGGATCAGAGGTAAGCGATACTTATTATTTCTTGCAACATGATCCAACATGCTTCCCAATATCTTCAGCATATCAAATAACAAATAATCAGCATCCCCATTGTCATTAGGTGCTTGGAAATCACCACAGTACTGAGAACACTGATCAATATGTAACACAAAACTATCACACTCTTTACCACCACTGACAAGCTGAAAAGGAAAACATTACAACCCCTTTACATGGCTGGAGTCAAACATAGTTTGGATGTTAGTTTTCACAAAGGAATTAATCTCAGTCATCACAAAAACTTGCAAACTCTCCAAGTCAAAATATGATTGCACAACATTAGAGACTTCTTGCTGATCAAAAATTTTACCATCACTCTCCAATTCTGAAAATGTATCACCAAGTAACAATTCACTTGCCATTGGCAAATCTGAAAACACACATGTATATCTCTCACTCTCCTCAAGGGAGTAATCAATATTCTGATGTACACAAGAATCATCCACATCAAACTCATCAAAATCTGAATCCACAGCAGCGTATGAGTCATTAAATTCATCATACTTGACATAATCCAATTCTCACAATCATATGCATTTCCATCTTGCACATTATTTGCCTTAGAAATAGGAATAAGGAAATCAGCATAGGTTTCATATTTTGCATCTATTTTCATGTCTTCATTATCAAAGCATATATCAACTGGGTATTGCAAAGTGGGGTCTATATTTGATGCATACCTCTGAAAATCAACACCCAATAACTCTGATATTTCTTCACTACTTAGTGAGCCTTGAATTTCATTCTCACCTTCTTTGGCTTCATTCTTTGTGCAGCAAATATCTTCCTCATTTGAAACACAGACTGCAACCTCTTGGCTCATGCCTTGTTATGTGAAAGCATCATCATTACAACTATCATCTGCATCATAATCCTTCTCTTGCTGATCATAAGACTCTTCCCTAAACTGAGAACAGAGGTCTACCCTGCCATGCTGATAATAAAACAAATCTTCAAATCCAACGGAAGCATCCGCAACTAGATTTTCATCTTTGACATCTTGGTATTAATCTACTTCACTATAAGCATCATAGTCAGCATTGCCATCATAACTAGAGTCAGCATTATTAATACTTTCATATTCAGATTTTTCAGATTCATCTATCCATTTCTTAACAAGTTGAATGCCTTCTTCTTTACATAATGCAGACCAATTAGCTGACTTAGGCATACAAAGCTATAAGAACAAATGTAGATATGTATATTCTTGAAGTTCAATCCCTTCTGGCATCTTATCATATGCATTGGAAAAAATTTCATAAAGTACATGTATGGATTCTTCTTTTCTTTCTCCTACATGTCCTTTCAAAAATAAGATGGCTTGGTCTTGTATTCTTTGACTAAATAGTGCAATATCCTTTTGAATTTCTTCAAGATCTGCTGGAAAAGTTTCAAATCTATGCAGCATATCTTGATCTACTAAATCTAGAATCTCCATTGCACTATCTTCTAATAATACATCTTCTTACTCGCAAAGATTTTATTCAACTTATGAAATCATTTCACATAACATCATAACATACTCTTGATTTTAATAATTTAAATTTGTACCAAGAAGTATGGGAAACCTTTAAAATCACTTTCCTTTTCTTTAGTGACTTCTTCACCTAATAAGGAAACTATTCATAATTATTCTCATGGAAAAATTTTACCCATGAAGAGAAAAATACCTGGCACATATTGTAGTGGCTGCAAGATGCTAGATCTGAAATCACCTTCCACTAAATCTATTGTAGAGTCGCCACCTCCTCTTGGAGGACAGAGAACTTGAAAGTGCTAAGATGTAATCCCAACTCAAATTCTCTCACACTTGTATTTAATATATTAGACTCTCATGATGGGGGAGCACTGCATGTTCATTGATTTCTTCGTTGGTGTCCATTACTTGAAAGACTTAGAAGCTCACCCTAATTTCCTTTGAAATGATGCTTCACCTCAAGATCTTGTGATTATCTTTATCATCTTGCAGATATTTTGAAATAAATCTTTCATTCAGCACTGCTGCAGAGATTGGAGTCACCACCCAATACAAATTGGGAAATATTATGATAGTTTGCAAGGACAAACCCTTTGCAAAAGACTTTTACAAGACAAAACTAACTCTTCACAAGACATGAACTCTTGGGCACAAATATCTTAGACACAAAACAATATCCTTCAAACCCCATGACATGAAAATAAATTTTCAACTCTATGCAAATCTGGACAAACTTAACTGGACTAAAAATTAAGAAGGCAAGGAGCCAAGCTCAACTTAAACCTTATTAACTATGCATTTAATACAACATTCCCCAGTAGAGTCGCTATTTTTTGGGTTCCTTTTTACGTTGTGATTACTGAACATCAACCCTTTCACCCTTTGATGTATTTTAAAGAGTATCCAACTCCCGGTATTCAACCAAGAGTGAAAAGGGCCAATTAACTATATGTGTCTGAATGTTGACCTCTAAATCAGCCACAACACAACATAGTCATTGCTCAATCGTTGAATCGTGAAGACGAACATGAATTTCTCATTCCACAATATCGATCAAATCGACCTGTCGCCTCCTATTTAGTTGGGGCGTTTAATTACTCTCAGAACGAGAGCCAACAACCATAGACCATTGCTAAAATGGAGAATTTGAAAGCTTTGAAAACTGAAATGAAATTTATTCTATATGAGAGATGCAATTGTAATCTAGGAATGAAG
>MU224536.1:844177-880246 GCA_018584345.1 Thuja plicata | reverse complement strand
AAGCTTTGATCATGATCAACTCACTCTACCCCCTACCCTTGGGAAAATGCTATAAATACAAGCAATTTCCTTTGTATTTGGATCCAAGATTTCAAGAGAAAAAGCATCCTTATTATAGGCATATTGATAGCCATATTGAAAGCATATTAAGGAGCATTTTGAGAGATTTGAGAGAGTTTTAACACTTGCATTATCATTCAGTATCATGTTTAGGAGCATTTGTTAATTTCTTTCATGATCTTGGAGCATTGTTGAGCATTTTAAGCATTCTAACTAGATTTGAGCATTGAATTTTCATACATATCTCGTTCTAGGATTGTCCTTGAGAGAGATTAAGCCTGAGAACTCTCTTAACAAAGCTTGGATAGAGAACCATGAGATGATTTAGATTTAGCTTCAATTCTTCGATTAACTTTGTTTTATCTTTCCATAGAATTGTTTTCTCTAATCTTAATTTCATGAAGGTGTATTTTCTTACACACAGCTTGGTTTTATTTTTCACTTGGCTTTATGCAATGTATGTTTTAATGTTTTAAAACATTGTCTCCTTTTAAATCTTGCACAGCCCTTTGATTTCTTGTTGGTCTCCTCTTAGTCATGCACTGGTTCTTACTTCATACTTTGATTCAATTCAAATTCATAGTTTGCTTCAATTAATTCCCTTCAAAATACCTAAACATAAACCCCCATGCATTCAAAAGATGAAGCATCGAACCGGCGACATTTAAAAACAACTTATTACAACTCTGCAAACTGGTATCATTAATGACAATCGACCTCTGGAACTGGCCTTGAAAACTGACTAATTCAAGTAATAGGAACATGGCACTAGGCACACACATTCCATGATTAACATTCTTCTATATTGCAAAGTGACACCTGATGAAACTAAACAATTCAAAAGATTTTAAAAAGCCAAGTTGCCTCTTTAGAACAATTCTGCAAATTACCCTTTCAAAAACAATGAAATGCATCTGGTTCCAACTTTGAAAACAAGTCAAGCAACCTCCAAAAGGCCCCAAGTTTTGGATATTAGAAGTATGTGATATGGAGATCATGAATCTAGAAATGTGGCTCATGAAAATCAATCGGACACATTTGAGAGCCCCTTGAAAGTAGCCACTGGGAAATAAAGAACAAGAAGACACGAGAAACACTGATTTCTGCAAATGAAAGTAATCTGGATAAGCATGCATATGAAACCCTCAAGAGCTAAAAACTTGAAAAATTGGAGTAAATTTGGTCTACAATACAGGGGCACCATTTTCTTGATATGACCAATCACGGTATTCGAGATATAACATCACGAATAGGGCCTCCGACTAAACTATGCAACTGATCTGCATTAAACTAATAGAAACTGCAAACAATATCAGATTGGAAAACTGCCCAAACGGATTCATCATGGACTGAAAATATTCATGCTAGCACATCTCCATGATTACAATATAGGGTAACATTTAATTTTCCATTCCATTCAATCGGGTGCAAGTTGTGAAACCTCAAAGTCAGCGACTTCATAATTCTTGTCTTAGAAAATTTTGAATTGGTCACTCCAAATTTGTGCCAAATTTGAGAGTACCAACAATGGCTCTATCTAGGGATGCATGGCCCTTGTGGGCACGTAGAGAATTCAGAATCTCTTGGTGAAGCAAACCACTCAAAAATCATATTTCTTTTCAACTTTTCCAAAATTGGGGTTCCTTATTGAAAACACAAAACACCTAACACACAACTGAAAGCAAAGCGGCTATACAACATGTACAATATTTACAAAAGGCCAACATCCACCAAACTAAAATCACCACTTACCCCTATCAAAAACTTGATTCTCATTTCCATGGATCAGAGGTAAGCGATACTTATTATTTCTTGCAACATGATCCAACATGCTGCCCAATATCTTCAGCATATCAAATAATAAATAATCATCATCTTCATTGTCATTAGGTGCTTGGAAATCACCACAGTACTAAGAACACTAATCAATATGTAACACAAAATTGTCACACTCTTTACCACCACTGACAAGCTGAAAAAGAAAACATTCTAGCCCCTTTACATGGCTGGAGTCAAACATAGTTTGGATGTTAGTTTGCACAAAGGACTAAATATCAGTCATAACAACAACTTGCAAACTCTCCAAGTCAAAATATGATTGCACAACATTTGAGACTTCTTGTTGATCAGAAATTTTACCAGCACTCTCCAATTCTGAAAATGTATCACCAAGTAACAATTCATTTGTCATTGACAAATCTGAAAACACACATGTAGATCTCTCACTGTCCTCAAGGGAGTAATGAATATTCTGATGTACACAAGAATCATCCACATCAAACTCATCAAAATTTGAATCCACAGCAGCATATGAGTCATCAAATTCATCATACTTGACATAATCCAATTCTCACAATCATATGCATTTCCATCTAGCACATTATTTGCCTTACAAGTAGGATTAATAAAATCATCTTAGGTTTCATATTTTGCATCCATTTTCATGTCTTCATTATCAAAGCATATATCAACCGAGTATTGAAAAGTGGGGTTTATATTTGATGCATACCTCTAAAAATCAGCACCCAATAACTCTGATATTTCTTCACTACTTAGTGAGCCTTGAATTTCATTCTCACCTTCTTTGGCTTCATTCTTTGTGTAGCAAATATCTTCCTCATTTGGAACGTAGACTGCAACCTCTTGGCTCATGCCTTGTTGTGTGAAAGAATCATCATTACAACTATCATCTGCATCATAATCCTTCTCTTTCTGATTATAAGACTCTTCCCTAGGCTGAGAACAAAGGTCTACCTTGCCATGCTGATAATAAAACAAATCTTCAAATCCAACGGAAGCATCCGCAACTAGACTTTCATCTTCGACATCTTGATAGTCATCTACTTCACTATCAGCATCATTGATACTTTCATATTCAGATTTTTCAAATTCATCTATCCATTTCTTAACAAGTTGAATGCCTTCTTTACATAATGCAGACCAATTTGCTGACTTAGGCATACAAAGCTCTAAGAACAAATGCAGATATGTATATTCTTGAATTTCAATCCCTTCTGGCATCTTATTATATGCATTGGAAAACTTTTCATAAAGTACATGTATGGATTCTTCTTTTCTTTCTCCTACACGTCTTTTCAAAAACAAGATGGTTTGGTCTTATATTCTTTGACTAAATAGTGCAATATCCTTTTGAATTTCTTCAAGATCTACTGGAAAAGTTTTAGATCTATGTAGCATATCTTGATCTACTAAATCTGTAATCTCCATTGCACTATCTTCTAACAATACATCTTCTTACTCGCAAAGATTTTATTCAACTTATGCAATCATTTCACATAACATCATAACATACTCCTAATTTTAATAATTTAAATTTGTACCAAGAAGTATGGGAAACCTTTAAACTCACTTTCCTTTTCTTTAGTGACTTCTTCACCTAATAAGGAAACTATTCATAATTATTCTCACGGAAAAATTTTACCCATGAAGAGCAAAATACCTGGAAGATATTGTAGTGGCTACAAGATGCTAGATCTGAAATCACCTTCACACCTTCCACTAAATCTATTTTAGATTTTCCACCTCCTCTTGGAGGACAGAGAACTTGAAAGTGCTGAGATGTAATCCCAACTCAAATTCTCTCACACTTGCATTTAAACTTTCAGACTCTCATGATGGGGGAGCACTGCATGTTCATTAATTTATTTGATTGTGTCTATTCCTTGAAATACTTAGAAACTCACCCTACTTTCCTTTGGGATGCTTCTTCACTTCAATATCTTGTGATTGTCTTTATCATCTTGCAGATATTTTGAAATAAATCTTTCATTCAGCACTGTTGTAGAGATTGGAGTCGCCACCCAATACAAATTGGGAAATATTATGATAGTTTGCAAGGACAAACCCTTTGTAAAAGACCTTTACAAGACAAAACAAACTCTTCACAAGACATGAACTCTTGGACACAAATATCTCAAACACAAAATAATATCCTTGAAACCCCATGACATGAAAATAACTTTTCAACCCTATGCAAATCTGGACAGACTTAACTGGATTGAAAATTAAAAAGGCAAGGAGCCAAGCTCAACTAAAACCTAATTAACTATGCATTTAATACAACATTCCTGAGTAAATTCACCATTTTTTGGTTCCTTTTTAGGCTGTGATTACTGAAAATCAACCCTTTCACCCTTTGATGTATTTTAAAGAGTAGCCAACTCCCGGTATTCAACCAAGAGTGAAAAGGACCAATTAACAAGGATGTGGATCCATCCTTCTACGCTATAGGTTCTTCAAAACTAAGGGGGACACCCTTCAACACCCTCAAATATTCAATAAGGCATAAATCAGTAGAGATCTCACAGTGGCTCAACACAACCAGGAGATACTAGGTGATCGGCTAATCACCCATTGAACATCAACCTTAAAGTGGAGCATTAGATTAACACAACATCACAAACCACATAAAACCTTCAGATATATCAGAGTTTATGTTTATAATGTAGAATATAACCAATATTGGATTGAATATGCATCAATACAGAAGATACTACTCAATGATCAGTGCTTTATCCATTGGGCAATCCCCTTTAACCAAATTCAGAAATACAGCAATCAACTTTTGTCAGAGACTCCAAGCCATAAACATAATAAATCCATATCAATACTACTTATAGAAATACTCTTGTAGACAACCTAATGAAACTATATCACATCTACAACATCATTTAATCTAAAACTGAAGAATGATAACACATACATAGATAAACTCCATACAAAGAATCATAAAATTCAGACTTCACAAGACTGACACCAAGGAGAGATTTGAATCTGAAATTCTCATATTAAGTGTGAAGAATCACATTGTTGTACACAAATTTGAAATCATGAATATACCACTTCAATAAACTACAAAAGATCAATGACATTCTATTCTATTTGAATACAAAACTGGTACAATCAACAAGCTATATCCCTAATGTGGAACCATGAAACAATTAGAAACTCCTGGAGCCAGTATTTTGCAACTCTCTATGGAGACCAGAATTTGGAACCCTATACAATGGAAAGAAAACTAAATATGTAGCCAAAGACAAAATCTCTAGATTGCTCCTCCAACAAACACCTGTCCTCTTCCCGAAATATCTAAAAAATTCCCTACCTCAACTACTTAAAATCTGATTTGTATTTGCAGAAATATCTCCTTTGAAATCAAAAATATCTTCTCCCTTTCACTAATGATCTAATTTTATTTTCTATTTTCTAGGAAAATAATTTGATTCTACATGAAAATAGACTACAAAAACACAATCCTCGTTTCGATACCTTTTTGACATATATGATACTTGATACTTCTGATAAAATTTTCCCCCCTAAATCATTCAATAAAATCTTCTTCTCGTGCATATTTTCAACAGTTTGAAATATTTGAATTTGTATGCTTTTTCAATAGTTGGACTATTGAAATGAGATGAAATTTAATTTTAATATTTGCATACTTTCCCAGATTTCATCTCATTCTGCCAAGTGCCAATCAGACTTAATGGCTTATAGGTTAGATGTTGAGCATCTTCCTTTTAATCCATTAAGTCCACCATTGGATTTCTTTAAACTTGCATGTCTTTTAACCCTTTCTTTTTTGAGATAAATTCAATTTAATTTGCATATTAATACCTTTTATGTGTAGATTGCACCACATGGCAATCTCCTATTGGCTCTGTGTGTCCACCTGGGCACCTGCATCACCTGTCTTGCAACCTGTCCTACCACGTGTCAATCTTTGATTGGCTATCTCAGCATTACACCAATTTGCGCAATTTGTCTACCCTACCACATGTCACTCAGACTTAATGACTTAATGGGTAGATTTCAAGCATCTTCCCATTAAGCCTTTAATTCAACCATTGATCTTAGTTGCCTCAAGATTTGTGCCCCATCCTGCTAGCCTTTGTGCCACGCCATCTGCCACCTCATCATTGTGGGGTCCATAAAAATTTAGTTTTTATCCTACTAGCACACTTCCCAATGCACCTACCACCTGGGTGTGGAGAGCCTTCAAGCTAATTCTTCATATTACTTACTATGGCTTTTACCTTATAAACCCTTATATCTCCCCTCCCACCAGCAATGTGGGACTAAACTTTTGAGTTTTTTAAAGCTCTTCTTGCATTTTGCCTCAAAATTATGGGGCCCACCTGCACGTTGAGACCTCCAGCCAAGGGACCCTCCATAAGCCTCTTGGCTTCTTTACTTATTTCAATAATGAAGTGCTAGAGTATATAAATATTTAAAAAATCCCAATCCCAGTGAATGTGGGATAATGTCTTATGCATTTTCAAATCTTTGTGACTGTTATGGGTAGTTTAGATAGTGTTGCACACAATCAATTCCATCTCACAAACCAAGAATAATTTGGAAGATCTCTCAGGTGAGAATCTGGATAATTAGATTTGTGACAACATATCCAAAGTTGAGCATGATCCAAGGGTGGAATTGGAAGTTATGCCCCCTGTAATATGACTATTTTTTTGTCTCCTCCAAATTCGTGTTTGCAAAAACTTTATTTAATCTTTCCTCTACATAATCATCTCATAAACTCCCCATTTGCTGCGTAAGTTTCGGGCAATTTCCCTTGGCATTTTGGTTTGATATGTTTCAAATTCCCTCATGTTGGCTTGCACAGAATCCTCCCAGCTCATGCTTCTTGGAATGTTTTAATTTATTTTCACTTACCTTTTAAAACTCCTCCTCCATTTCCTTCCATTTGCAATTGCCTCCAGTCCAAAATCTATGCAGCCTTCCATGTGGTCTACGCAGGCCTTTGGAAATTTTAAAAACATTTAAAGAACACCCCAATGTACTGCGCAAAATTTGGAATGTTTGCATATGCATTGCGCTGGCTTTTGTTTACACCTCATGCTCTTTTCAATATCTATTACGCTAGCTTATTCACTTCATATGCTGGATCCCCTCCATTGGTGTATGCTTGGTTTTATTTTTTGCTTGGCTTTATGCAATGTATGTTTTAATGTTTTAAAATAGTGTCTCCTTTTAAAGCTTGTACGGCCCTTTGATTTCTTGTTGGTCTCCTTTTAGCTATGCACTAGTTCTTACTTCATACTTTGATTCAATTCAAATTCATAGTTTGCTTCAATTAATTCCATTCAAAATACCTCAACATAAACCACCATGCATTCGAAAGATGAAGCATCGAACCGGCGACATTTAAAAACAACTTATTACAACTCTACAAACTGGTATCATCAATGGCAATTGGCCTCTGGAACTGGCCTTGAAAACTGACTAATTCAAGTAGCCAGAATGTGGCACTGGGCACACACGTTCCATGGTTAACATTCTTCTATATTGCAAAGTGACACCTAATGAAACTAAATAGGTCAAAATATTTTAAAAAGCCAAGTTGCCTCTTCAGAACAATTCTGCAAATTACCCTATCAAAAACAATGAAATGCATCTGGTTCCAACTTTGAAAACAAGTCAAGCAACCTCCTAAAGACCCGAGCTTCTAGATATTATAAGTATGTGATATGGAGAGTATGAATCTAGAAAGGCGGCTCATGATGATCAATCGGACACATTTGAGAGCCCCTTGAAATTAGCCACTAGGAAATACAGAATAAGAAGATATGAGAAATATTGATTTCTGCAAATGAAAGGAATCTGTATAAGCATGCATATGAAACCCTTAGGAGTTAAAAACTTGCAAACTTGGAGTAAATTTGGTCTACAATATAGGGGCACCATTTTATTGATATGAACAATCATAGTACTCGAGATATAACATCACGAAGAGGGCCTCCAACTAAACTGTGCAACGGATCTGCATTAAACTATTAGAAACTTCAAACAAAATAAGATTGGCAAACTGCCCAAACGGATTCATCATGGACTAAAAATATTCATGGTAGCGCATCTCCATGATTACAATATAAGAGAACATTCAATTGTCCATTTCATTCAATCAGGTGTAAGTTGTGAAACCTCAAAGTCAGCAACTTCATAATTCTTGTCTTAGAAAATTTTGAATTGGTCACTCCAAATTGGTGCCAAATTTGAGAGTACCAATAGCGCCAATGACCTCTCCAACAAACAAAGTCACTAACCAGATTAATATCTTATTATATTATACTAAGGCAACCTAATAAATTATTATGTTATCACATGTTAGGATTACTTACAATAAATGATCCTATTAGCCACTTGTGAGCTCCGACACTTATTGCAAGCCACCTCCTACTATACAACTAGGTAACCTACCTTAGGTTCACAAAATAACATCATAAAGGTATATCATAAACCTC
Source organism: Thuja plicata (assembly GCA_018584345.1). NCBI lineage: Eukaryota > Viridiplantae > Streptophyta > Pinopsida > Cupressales > Cupressaceae > Thuja > Thuja plicata. The sequence goes on along the minus strand of MU224536.1, from coordinate 871,901 downwards.
ATCACTGATTCCCGCTCATATAGGGATACACTCTCAGAGAATCATAAAGATTATCAAAAGAAGAACAAAACTCTTGAAACTGGTCCTTGCACATACAAGAATTGTTGGTCCTCAATTAACCAAAACCATTTCAAGTCACTCTCACAAGATCACATAGAAAAAAGTTACACAAATCAGGTTGGATAAAAATATCGAGACCAAATCGATAACAACATGAACATGCATTGAAGCATACATAACACAAAAGAAACATAAACCCCCAAAACCTCTGGTTTTACATCCTGAGAGTATCTATTCCCAACAGATACCCAAAAAGATAAAATTTCATAAGAATACACAAAGATAAAATTTCATAAGAATACACAACTTAGAAAGTATATAATTATTTTTATTTTATAATTCTATATGGCATAAAAATCACTTTAATTGCTTTATTAAATAATTAAATTAAGTCATCATTAAATTTTGACAACTTCAATTCTAATTATTTAATTAATTTCAAATAGCCCATGGGCCAGTCTAATTTCCATTTATGGGACATTTGGAAGTAACATATAGCCTTTTAGTTAATCTCATCCAAATCCTTGATCCATCGACCCTATGAATTTTTAATGGAGCTTATAATGTTGAAAGAAGTTCTGGTTTTGACCAAGTTATGAAAAAAATTATATTTCGGTCTCCTTCTTTCAACCAACTTTCTCTACATTTTTGTTTCTAATTTATCTCCTCCCTTTGTAAGATTTCATGATATTGATATCTCAACATTAACTCTTCTCTATAATCCTCCTCAACCATCCAAAGATCAATAACTCTGCTAGGTAAGGCTACAAGCTTCTCTTCCAAATTTTCTCTCTTAAAAGATATTTTTTAAACAACACCTATACCACTCCTTTAACTTGAGCTTTTAAAAATTGCTTCTTTTTGAAAAAAATAAATGATTTCCTACCATGAAAATTAGGGTTCTTAGTCCACCATAGTTTCACCATATCATAAAAGGAGTCATCTCTAAACCACATCTTCTCAAACTTGAAGGGACATCTTATAGGAATTGTATCATGTTGTAAAACCAGTGTAATTGGGTAATGATCAAATCCATACATTGGTAGCATATTTGATTCTAGAGTGAAGCCTAGTTGTGTCCACATGCCTCTTGTAACCACCCTAATTTGGTCTTCTATGACCATAGACCCTATTTTCCCTAAGTGTGATCATACCCCTAATTATGTCAAGACAATTCTTCAATTTATTGGCATAAATCATTAAATCAAATTTAATATCTTAAGTGATTTAATCACTAAATCAAATTAATTTCCTTAGCCAATTAAATCAATTAAATAAAAAACAATTTAATTAAATCAAAAACAATTCAATTCAATCAAAACAATTCTAAACATGGCTAAAGTAATTAATAAAAGGAAATTAAATAAATCCTCAAATTACATTTCCATTTACAAAAGGGAAAGTCAATTCCCTAACCAATGGGAGTGAAATCACTTGGATCACCTCACATGGATCACCAAAGATTCAATCTCCACCTCTCCTCCACTTTCAATCCTAACCTCTCATTCACCCAATTCATCTATAAATAGAATGAATTTTAAGCTCAATGGGCCCCTAATTTTAGAAGTAAACTTATGTTGCTAGTATTCTTAGAAGTCTTTATGCATTTTAGATTAAATCTTGATTGCATTGTTATAATCTTCAAATTGAAAGTTAAAATGAACTATTTCTTGAGCATTTAGGCTAGTTTCTTTGAATCTTTCATTCTAAGTTGTACATGTCACTGATTAATGCATAATCTAAGGGAAATTATAACATTCTTCACACTCCTCTTAGATAGGAAGCAATAGGTCGATTTTAGTGTTGGATTTGATGGCTTATTCTATGTTTTTCACTAATGTAATGACTTATTGAAGTGTTGTGTTACAGCTTGCAGGAACCACAAAATACACACACATTTCTGGCACCCACCGTGGGGCAGAATCTCAGATTTTACCTCATCTTATTCTTCATTTTGAGATACTTTCATTTCTCTGTTTGCAGGTACAGAATCGCATTTTGTTATAAAGGCTCTCTTTAGGGAAATTGCATCACATCTCAAAAAGTGCATCATATCCGGGATATCGGGGCTCATATCTGGTAATCTTGAATTGTTTTTGGTAAAAAATCGCATCTAGTGAATTCTGGGTCGTTTTCAAGAAATACAGTCGCAATTAGGGGAAATAGGATCGCATCTAGTTTTTTAGTTTGAAAATTGACAAATATAATCATTAATCCTTAGATGTTTTCTAGCTCTATCTTTTAAGCGTCCTAATACTTGTTTGCAGATTGATGTCTATCCCCTTTTTCTCAAAAAGGGTGGAAAAGGAATTGTTAACTTGTGTTTTGCAAGTTTTTCATAGATTAACTTGTGCTTAGTTGTTCAAAGTTTCAAATTAAGATACAAATTCTCATCATTTAATAAATCAATCAGAGAAGTATGCTCTTTTCTTTCAAGGAAAATTAGAAACTCAAAAGTTGATTTAGGACTTGAGAGGAATTTGGAGTAAATGAATAAGGCAAACTTCATTGTTTAATTCATTTTTGGCAAGTAATTGAACAAGGAAAATCACTAATTTTTTGTGGGACTAATTGAACAAGTTACATCGTTTAATTCCCTTTGGCAAGTAATTAAATAACATAAGTCATTAAATTTTGTGGGAAAAAGAACTTCATCATCTAAGTTTTGGGATATTGTAATTGAACAAGAAAACATTTAAATATTGTGGAAAAAGAACAAACAAGCTTTTCTTTCAAGTACTTGTGTTTTCATAACTTAGGAATATCTAAATCAAACATAATCTTGTTCTTGATCTCACCATAGGATTCGCTCTTCCTTCCAAGTGGGGGAATCAAAAACTCGACATGGGGGATTGAGTTAATGAGTGAAGTCGTTTGAGGGAAAGAACATTGGTTGAAGTGCTTGTGGGAGAAAACGGAATGGATTAGGAGAGTATTCTCTTCTTCTTTCGAAGAATTAGAAATCTTGAAATCCTAAGCTCGCCAATCCTTTGTATGCTTTATAAACATTAAAGGGCCTACCGGTTGAGGAAAAAATCTCCCGGGAATGACCCAAGTGAGGACAGGTTTACGCCAAACCTTCCAACTCACTATAAATAATTGCTTCCTTGTAGGCTAAAACCTCAAAAGAAGGAATCAGTTTTGTTCTTGGAATTTATACATCATTCCTTGAACATGCTTGGGTATGTGTAGAGCGGAGTCGCTTGAATCTTGCTTATGAGACTACACATATTTGAGTACTCATAGGGCTATACGCCTCAATTTTTCCTTGTGCAATTCTATGGGAGACGGTTTCGACTGGATTACCCCATCATAAACAACAAATTATAATCAAAACTACCTGATTCATCCCCGAAAAGGTGATAATCTTTGTGCAAGGCAAAAAGTAATTGCCCCAAGATACTCATCATTTCGTGCCCTCATTTGCATTTGGAGTCGGCTAATATGGTATCATAACAAGAGCCATTACGTGCTTGGTGATAGCCATATTCTGATTAGCATTTGAGTGTGTACTTGAGTCTATGAGCAAAGATTTTCATCTTATGTGTAGACACTAGGGATTAAGGATTGTGTTTGTTCACCCCTAACAATGCAAAATTGCTTGATGTGCATGAAAGATCATTAAAAAGATAAATCCTTCAAACAAGCAACAAAATTCAATCCTTAATACTACATGCTATATTTTTCACTCACTGGAAAGACTCGGAGAACAAATTGTAATCAAAAAAACTTCACGTATTCCAAGACAGACTTAACAAATTTGATAAAACTTGACATAACATCATAAAGTCACTTTTAGTATTCCATGGCTCACATATGGTTGTGCACAGTTGCATCTTATATTCTGGCTCACATCTAGTCAATATTGCATCGCTTTTAGGGAGAAATGTCGTATCCAGGATATCAAGACTCGCATTTAGTTTAGCAAAAGCTCGCATCTGGTATTTCCTAGATCGCATGTAGAGTGTCACATCTAAAAAAGTGGGCAGTTGCATAGTTGTTTCTCAGAGGAAATCAATATATTTGGGTACCCTTTTGGCTCCCTAGTCTGACCCTGTTGCTTTTTATGGTCTCTCTGTTGATGTTTCAAAACTTTTCACAAGTCTACCTTGCATGTCATTTTGGGCTCTTACAATTGGTCTCGAAACATGTGGTCTATTCACTCTCAAAAAGAACTTGATTCCCAACTCATTATCAGGGCATTCTAACCCTTTGATGCTGGAGTCATTTACTTCCATCAAACAATAAACAATCCTTACAATTTGGACAAACTTGAACAATTTGAGGCTTCACTTGACATTATTGGGAAACTTTGGACATATTTGAGATACAGCTTCATGATTAACACAAGACGTAACAATTATCTTTCTAATGAATCAGAAGTACCTCCTAGATTGCTACATTTTAAAAAAGGAGAAACATCTCGCAATCGTCTATTTGACACAGAATCACCTGCACCCGCACTCGCAATGGAAGCTCCTAGGAACGAATTGAGTATAGCCTTTGAGGAATACAATAATGAAAAGAACCAAAGACAAGAAGACACTAGTAGTGAGGAAGAAATTCACATCACTCATCCTTTGTTTGACTCAGAAAGTGATAGAGACATACCTGAGGAAGAGTACAATAGACTCAAATAAAGTAGGAAATTCCAAAGAACACTGGAAAAGATAATTGGCGAAGACAAAGATAAATACTTTTTACATCTAGCATCCATTGGAGTGAAGCTACCTAAAGATTATGATGTTGAAAGACTAAAGGAAAAAGAGATACCAACCCCTATCTCTATTCTCGCCAAATAGTTAACCTTGATGCAAGTCGAACTTGCAACACTCAAACAAGAGAAGGTTAAACTAAAAACAAATTACTCTTTGGACTCCATTTGTCCTTTTCCATTTGACAAGAGTATTAACATGATTCCATTTCCTCCCAACATGGCAAGGCCTAAATACGACAAATATAAGGGAGAGACTGATCCAAATAACCATGTGAGAGAGTTTTGTGCTCTAAGCATAGAATACATGCATAGACCAACATACCTAATGAGGTTATTTCCGGGAAGTATAGGCGGAAATACTATGGAGTGGTTCTCCAAACTCACACCTAAGGTAAAATATTTTGAGGAGTTGATACAACATTTTGTCCAACATTACTCCTACAATATACAACACGATGTAACCATTATGGACTTGTGTAACACAAAACAAAGAACCGGTGAATCCTTTACACACTTTTTACAAAGGTGGAGGAAAATATTTGTGGGGTATTTAAGAGCTCTTCCCGAATCAGAAAAGATAGAAATCTTCATAAACAACTTGATACCTGAATTAAGCTATGCTTTGCAAATGCAAGATTTACCTAGCTTTGATAGGATGATCAAGAATGCCATCCATATTGAAGAGGTCATGGTTAAGAAAGGAGAAATCACCCTTCAAAGTGATAACAAATCTACCAACAACAAGCCTAAGTGGTGGAAACAAACCAAGAATGTTGTTAATGATGGAGTGGTAGATGCATCTAATGCTAATCCTAAACTAGCAGTGTTTAATCTAATGAATAGCATGCAAGCAAACAAATAAGCCAAGGTAACAACCATAATACCTAAAGCAAACAATGACAACAACAAGAGTAGACCACGGACTTCCAAACCTTAATGAGCATTCACTCCTTTGGGTGAACCTCTTGAGACCGTTTTGCAAACACTCCTAGATAACAAAGTTCTTACAATTCCTGATTCAAAACCATGGGAACCAAAAGTCAAATCGAAATGGTGGGATGATAATTCATATTGTGTCTTTCACAAGAAAAAGGGACATAAGACCAATAATTGTGTGAAGCTTAAACATGTTATACAAGACCTTATTGAAGGAGGTAAAATCAAAGTGGAGGGACAGACCATTAATGAACACCATACGACATTCAATAAACCATTCCCTAAATATGAGAAAGGGGAAGCATCGAAAGAAAAAGGAAATGAAGTGAATTAAACATACTCCAATAACGATAATGTGATCAACATGTTGGACATTAAACATGAATCAATTAATGTGATCAGTATTAAAGGTGCTAAAGACACATCTTCAAAATCAAATGCAGTGACTCGAAGTCAAGCACAAGTCACAATTAAAGGACCTAGTTCCTCATCAAAACCAGCAACATCTTCCAAGGTACCTATTGTCACTATTCCCAAACCAAAAACAACAAGACAAACCGTTACCATTCCAGCAACAAACTATAACTTGGTGGATCAATTGCAACAAACCTCTACTCAAATTTCTATCTTTGAGTTACTTAAAATCTCCTCAATGTATAGGGAAGTTATTGAACAAGCCCTATATTCTACAAATGTGCCAAAAGACATTGATGTAGACAAGTTCCAAGCAATGGTAAATCATATCTCAGCACCACACTATCTTTATTTTTCATAAGAAGATGAAAAATCATTGACACATCTGCATAACCAACCTCTACACATTGAAGTCCTAATTCACAAATCCCATGTCAGACGTGTATTGATAGATGGAGGTGCAGGGTTGAACATTTTTACTCTCAATCTAATAAGGAAGTTGGGTCTCTCATAACAAACCATTTATTCAAGAAGTAAGATCACTATCAAAGCTTATGATGAAGAAGAAAGATCCTCTAAAGGCCTCATTGTTATACCAATAAAAATAGGACCATTTGAATGAAATGTGATATGTCAAGTTCTAGATCTACCATTGGCTTACAACATACTATTAGGGAGACCTTGGATCCATGAAATGCAAGCAGTACCATCTACTTACCACCAGTGTATAAAATACCCACATAATGGGGTGGAAGTAGCAATTCCTGCAAATGCAACTTATACTTGCAACAATGTTAAAGTAGATAGTATGGTCCCTCATAACAAACAAGTTCCAAAAGAAATTGTACCTGAAACTACAAAAGACATGGTTATGAGAGGCTTTGGAAAGACCTTAAACTTGAAGAAACTAGTATGTGAGAATACAAGCTAGACATGACCCCATCATTGACATAACTTCCAGTGTCTCCAAGATCTTATGGGAAACCTTCCTCATCTTTCACACCTCTACATCTAAAGAACCAAAAATTCACAAAGAAACTGGTATGGTTAAAGCATCTACCTCCCAAGAGGATGAAAAAGAAGAAAAAGCAGTCTTGGATTGGCTTTATAAAGGAGAACCAAAATAAAATGAGGTAAAACATGTGGAGATATCCCCAGAAAAGTATGGTAAAGGATATGACCTTCTCAAACAAATGGGATATAAAGGGAAGGGACCTTTAGGAGACAAAGTAAAGGGACTTGTTGAACCTATACACATGGAATTTAGAAATACCAAAGATAAAATAGGACTAGGTTTCAATAATAAATCTGAAAATCCTACTTCAAGAGATGGTCCAATCTTTGACGAATGAAGTGATGAAGAAGAAGAAACAAAACTAGAACAATGGACCTATGAGAGATTATTGCATATTGGTACAGAGTATCTCAAATATTAAGGAGAAATATATGTACCTATATTTGAGACACCACAAGACACTCGTGTTCCTTTATTGACACAAGCTACTATTCAAGAAGTAGAGGAAACAACAAAAGACACTCCAGAAGTTCCATTGATAGAAACAACTACTGAAGCAAAACCCCAACAACAAGATTTACATCCTAACTGGGGGTAGTTGGTCACAATTTCACATGTCCTAGATTTACCACACTTTGATCTACAATTGGCTAATAGGGTACATCAGGTAACTATTGTTGAGTTTCTAAATAGATCAGATGATGAAATAACAGACTCACATGATTATGAATGGGATGTCCCATCTGATGCTACCATGGACATTGAAGTAGATGTGATTCATAAGTTTGAATCAATATTTCAAAGAGGAGAGAGTTCTAACACTTCCCCTGATACTGCTATTGTTCCAGAATCAAATGAGATACCACTACCTAGAATTCTTGATGAAGAAATTGGTGTTTTACTAGGTCTAGAAGAAATCATGAGACTACAAGTAATGAGTTCCATTTTTCTGAGAGAAGAATAAGAAATCTCAACTAATGATTCACTAGAGTTAGGTCCACATAATACTAACAACAAACCTATCAATGATGATTTAACTCTTGATGATCTAAACTCTATAAAAGTTGACTTAACAGAACATGTCTTGTCCGTTAATAGTTTTGACGCTGACGCTATGTTGTCCTTACCAAACTTTGATTCATTATCCTTGATAAACCCTAACCTAACTGATTAGACAAATTCAGAGCCTAATCCTATCATGAACTTCCCTAATGACTACACTCTATCTTGTTACCTAAATGCTTGTGAACCTTATCCTTCTTCCACCAATGTAAGGAGCGTGAACATGTCAGAGGAGGATATCAAGTTTCTCAATCACAAATTAAAAAATAAAAAGAAGAAAATAACTGATGATGAAAACCACGTTGTGGTAGTGTCAGATTCTAAAATAGTAAAAATAAAAGATGTAAATGGTGGTGAAAACCTCCCAGAGGCGCCAAAAGATGGGATTCTTAATATTTTCCCTGAGCACTTTCAAGAAAGATCTTCAGTTTTGATAGGACCAACATAACCGGTTAACTTAGGCATAACTAAAGTTCCTTATATTGTTCATCTAGCTCAATCCTTATCAGAAGAGGTGAAGATACAATTCACTGATTTCCTAAAAGAGAAAAAGATCAACTTTGCATGGTCTTACACAGATATGCCTGGACTAGATCCTGGATTAATAATGCACCATTTATCTATAGCTCCTAGGATCAAACCTGTGAAACAGAAACTAAGAAAGATGCATCCTCATGTTGCATTAATGGTAAAAGTAGAGCTAGAAAAATTACTGAAAGCTAGATTCATAAGAGTCATCGCTTACGCGGGATGGATTTCTAATGTGGTATTAGTATCGAAAATAGATAAATCTATCAAGATCTGTACAGACTTTAGAGACTTAAACAAAGCATGTCCTAAAGATGATTTTCCACTGCCAAACATTGATATGATCATAGATATTACAGTAGGCTATCAAATGTACTCATTAATGGATGGTTTCTCGAGCTATAACCAGATTAAGATTGATCCTGAAGACCAAGTTAAGATGACATTTACATGCGCATGGGGAACTTTTTGGTGGAATGTTATGCCATTTGAATTAAAGAATGCAGGGGCTACATACCAAAGAGCTATGACTACCATATTCCATGATATGATACATAAAAACATGGAGGATTACGTGGACGATACCTTAGCAAAATAAAAAATAATGACTACTCATATTGAAGACTTGCGGAAGATATTAGATCGCATAGAGAAGTTTTGACTCAGGCTCAAACCGAAGAAATGTGCCTTTAGAGTTCAATCAGGAAAGCTACTAGGGTTTATAGTATCAGCAAAAGGAATTCAGGTAGACCCTGCAAAAGTTCAAGCTATACTAGAAATGTCTCCTCCATGCAACATTAGTCAAATGAGGACATTGCAAGGAAGACTCTATTCAATCAGGAGATTTATGTCACAACTTGCAGATAGAGCACAACCTTTTACTAAATTGCTACATAAAGGTGTTACCTTCAAATGGGATGAACAATGTGAAAATAACTTCAAAGAATTAAAAGAGTGCTTGGCTACTCCTCCTGTTATCATGGTACCCATTTATGGAAAGCCATTACTCCTATACATTTCCTCTATGGCTACATCATTGGGAGTATTGTTGGCTCAAGAAGATGAAACTAAAAAGGAAAGAGAAATCTACTATATCAACAAAACACTAGTATCTTATGAACTCAATTACAGCATAATTGAAAAGGCTTTCTTAGCAATTGTCATTGCATCACAGAAATTGAGACATTATATGCTATCACATATGGTAAAGCTTATTACAAAGATAGATCCTTTGAAATACCTCTTAATCAAAACATCATTAATAGGATGGCTAGTAAAGTGGGTCTTGATCCTAAGTGAATTTGAGATTGAGTGCATGGATAGAAGGGCTATTAAAGGACAAGTCCTCGCAGATCAATTAGATGATTCACCATTGCAAGATGATGCACCTCTAATAATTGAATTTCCTATTGAAATAATAATGCATTTAACTGAACATCTATGGAAGATGTAATTTGATGGTTCTTTCATGCACAAGATTCTAGAGTAGGAGTTCTCTTCATTACTCCTCAAGGCTACAAGATTCTGAAGGCATACAAATTAATGTTTCCATGCACCAATAACATTTCTGAATATGAAGCATTAGTGAATGGTCTTAAATTGGCTATAGAATGGAAGATTATAGAGTTACATGTGTATGGTGACTCACAGCTTATTATTAATCAAGTGAATGGAAACTATCAGACTAAAGATAAAAAGATGATGCCTTATAAATAACTAGTTGCTGACCTAAAGAAGTACTTTGTCTTCGTCACATTCCAGCAAATTCTAAGAACAGAGAATAAAGTTGTAGATGCTATGGCTACACTTGCATCCATGTTACAACTAGAAGAACATTAGTTTCGCTATGACTTCTTGGTGGAAGAACTGTCCTACCCAGCTTTTGATACCCCTGAGTACCAAATAATTTGTGCTTTGAAATCCCAAGACCAATCTTGGTATGCCAAACTTATTTCCTATCTAACTGACCAAACTATACCCGATGGATTATCAAGGAATGAAAAATGAGCCTTAATTAGGATAGCATCGTTTTATGTCCTCATTACTCATAACTTATATAGACAAGGTATCGATGGTACACTTCTTAGGTGTTTAGAATAAGAAGAGTCAGATCGCACATTGAAAGAAGTCCATGAAGGTGTATGTGGATCACACTAAAATGGCTTTTCACTAGCTAAGAAACTGCTAAGAGTAGGCTATTACTGGCCCGCGATGGAAAAATATGCTATTATATTTTCAAAGACATGTCATAAATGCCAAACACATATAAATATCATCCATGCTCCTGCTAGAGAACTCATACCATTCATAAAACATTGGCCATTTCAACAATGGGCCTTTGATTTGGTTGGACAAATATATCCTAATTCTTCAAGTGGACATAGATACACCATTATGGCCACTGAGTATTTCACTAAGTGGGTCGAAGTTGTGTCATTGATCAAAGCCACTGGCAAACAGGTGGCTATGTTTATCTTGAACTACATTATTTGTAGATATGGGATACCCTATTCAATTGTAACAGACAATGGGGGCCAATTTAAAAACTAAGACATCGAAGACCTTTGCACATAGTTTCACATTAATCAACATTTTTCCTCAATATATTATCCTCAAGGTAATGGACATGTTGAGGCATCTAACAAAAACATTCTCAAAATCCTACACAGAACTATGAGTAAGTCTGGCATAGACTGGCATTTACAATTAAATACGACACTTTGGGCCTACAAAACAAGCATTAGAACACCAACTGGAGCCACGCCATTTGCCCTACTCTATGGCGCTAAGGCAATATTACCTATTGAGGTTGAAATACCATGTTTGCAGGTATCTTTACAAGGTCTTGTTACTGATGAACAATACCACATTGATAGGGTAAATTATTTAGACTTACTTGATGAGCGTAGGCAACAAGCGTTCGATCATCTAAAAGTGTACCAAAAATGCATGTCCAAAGGGTACAATAAAAAGGTCAAACCATGACACTTTCAAGTGGGGGATCTCATTCTGAAAGAGAATCCTAAGAACCAGCCAAATAGAGAATAGAAAGGAAAGTTTGAACCAAACTGGCTGGGACCTTATGTCATTACTGCAACTTTTGGGACTGGAGCTTATCAGCTAGCTACACCTGAGGGAGATGTTCTTCCTGATCCTATTAATACCCTACATTTGAATCGATTCTATACTTGATATCTATCTAGCAGATCCTATGCAGTAAAAATTCCAAAAGTACCAAAAAAATTAGAAAATTGATCTTGAAGAAATCCAAAAACAGTGGAAAAAGTCCTAAAAAAAGGTGTCCTTGGTGAAAACCTAGCAAACAGGCGCCTTGATACTACAAAAAAAATAAAAAAGCAAAAATAGAAAAAAATTTGAAAAAGAGAAAAGTGCCTTGATGAAAACCTGGCAAACAGGCGTCTTGGTAGCAAAAATAAAAAGCTTTGTTGAGTGGTGAAAACCTGGCAAACAAGCTTCACTCAAACTCTGTGCTCTATCTATCAATGCGTTGATGACTCAACCTTCATATTTGCACCTGTGCTATTTGGTGACTCTAATTCCTTACACATGTCCTATCCTTGCTTGGGATTTGTCTGCATTTGCATCTTAGGAATAGTCATTCTGCATTGGGGGCATCTTTGCTAGCATGGTCAGTTCGAGTCTGCTAGGTTGTCCTAAGAGTCTTGTCTAGGATGGTTTGCCTCTCAAAAATATTATTTCTCAATACTTGCACTTAAATGTCACTATCACAAACAAAGGTGTTTCTTCAACACCACCTACCTGTAACAGACATCAAACTAGTGTTTCTCAACACTTTAATCCAGAACTTAACATAACTAGTGTTTTTCAACACTTTAAACAAAAATGAATTAGTGTTTCTCAACACTTTAATCAACCAGTGTTTCTAAACACTACATTGGATTGCAATGGATGAGAAAGTTAATCTCGCATATACTCAGACATGAAAACTTATTTCTTACTTCCAAAATTATGATTGATGAATCTCTATTGTGCTTGACAAATGAATCAAAACAAAATTTTTCAATACTACTTAAACACATTGTTTGATCTTGGCTTGATTATGATTCTTTTATGTTCCTATGATGTTTCATACTAGGGGCATCTAAGTGGTTATAAATTTTCTTTGATTGATTCTCAATTGGTGATTGTTATGTCTTCCGAGTAACTCCATGATGTCTATTCAATGACAAAGAGTCACAAGGACAAGGGGCATAACATTTTCTTGGTTTTCTGCGTATGGTGCTTGTTCCAAATGATCCTATAAATTTCACCTAACTTGGATGTTTATGGTAAGGGCTACCAACATGAGTGGCTAGTCGCATATATCTCGATCCTCATTATGTGTTTACTACAGTGAGGTTGAAACAATTTCCTTGTTTGTTTTCTAAATCAGCTTCTCTATAAGGTGTGCGCTATATGTACCCAAGGATATAAATTTTTAAGGTCATTACGGGTCACATATCTTACATTACACTTAAACAAAAATAGATTCTTCTTAGTAAAAGGAGATAACTAACTTGTTGTCCTGGCTTCTATGCCTTGATACCTACATTTATTTCTAACATTGCATCCAATACACATAGTATTCATACTTTCACGATACCAGTGGGTATTAGTGATAGTTGTACTATCTGGTGATGTCTGTTACAATAAATGCCCAATGATGATAGAATGCTACAATGTATACAAATTAGTGACAGTCCTAAGAGTTTGTATGTAGATGCATTTAAAGATTGTGTGACTCATTTTACAAAGCATAAAAAGGACTTGAGCTTAAAATTATTTCATGATTCATCCAAAATCCAAGTTAATTTTTTTTTTATAGGTAATTTTTTTTATTGTATTAATAAGTAAAAGATTACATTGATAATTACATTGGCCATCATCAGCTATCAGTTTCAAAATGCAACAGAGACATCAGAAATTACATTGTTCTTCCATGACTAGGGTCGACTATGCAGTAGAAGACAAAAAAGTTGCAAAAAACCAAGAAGTTTTTCTATCAACAAAAAACACAAAAAGAGACAATGGCCCTACTGGTTGTACCACTTGGCAGCTTGTTCTTTAGTGAAGTTGCTAAATGCACCACCTTCATTCACCAGAACTCTAACGTTGCTCCTTGCCTTGGCTCTCCCACTCCTTGCAGCACTTTGCCCTTCTCCCGCCGCTTGGGCTGCATTGGCCCTTTCCATTTTCTTGGTTGTTGGCAACTAGCAATGGGTTTGTGGGCACCCATCCTCTCCGACAAGCGCTGCAAAATTGATGGGAGTCTTTTTCTTCTTTCGGCCACCCGCAAGCCCATCCTCCATCATCTCCTTCAACTCCAACTTCCTCTTCTCTAAGGAAGCCACCAGTCCTTTCCATGTGCACAAGGCACGAGCAAGGTGTATGTCTTCGGGAAAAGTCGTAGACCATAGAACTAGAGGTTGCAGGCCTTTTCTTCCATGACCAACCATGCAAAAAGGAGTGTTATCCATCTTCAACCCCAGTCCAACCTCTGCCCGATTAATGATCTTCTCCACCCCTTCAGCCCATTTAATTTCTAGACACTGCCTAACCACCTGACGCACCTCCTCTTTTGACTTAGCCACCATGAGTCTAATGCCCAAAAATAGAGATGAGATATCCAGGTTTGTTCTCAGCCTCCACCCAGCCTACAGAAAATGATCCTCAAATAACTCCCTGATAGCAGACCAGAAGTCATCCCCATCTTCGGTGAATATGTGGCTCAGTCAGTTCATGGTGATGGGACCTTCAAATGCAGGGATTCGACCACTGGTGGACAAGGAGAAATTGGCTTCCATTGTAACCAGAGAAATATGTCACTACTCAAGTTTTGTGTTACCTTCATAATGGGTGGTTTTTTATGTTGAGTTTCAAAGCCTCTAGATCATGGGGATGCTGCCATCATGCTTCTATCCTTCCATCTTTTCTCATTAATGTCCTTGTACTATGTTAGCCTTACTTTTATGAGAGATCTTGAATTGTGAGATTCGCATTGATTTTAAAATACTCATCCTACTTGACATCATTTTGGTTCTTTGAAATGTGTGAAGTTGCCACTTGGGTGGTGGCCTGACACCTCAACCTTATACTTGCAAGTTCATCTCCCGCCACCAAGATTATTAAGCGGTCTCTATGCCTCAAGTCTAAAATCCTCAAATAATTCAAATTTATTTTTGAGAGAGCTGTTGGCCCCAATGTTTGACATTTTATCTGCCAATTCATTTGCCTCTCTAGGCACTTGCGAGGCTTTGAAGTCATTAAGATCTTTGACCAAGTTTCTAATTTGCCTGATATGTCTATTTAGATACCAAGTATCCATATGCCCTCTTAAAATCCCATTTGTTACTAGGAGTGAATCCCCTTCTAGGTGGATCCTTCTGATCTGTAATCTTCTTTCCATAAGTATGGCCTCCACTGTCACCAAACATTTGGCCTCATTATTAGTCTTGTCTCACAGCCTTTTGGCTCCTAAAGCCAAAATCTCTCCCTTTTCATCGCAAGCCACATACCCAATTTCAGAGATTCCTGGGTTTCCCCACGAGGCCCCATCAAAGTTTATTTTGACCCAACCAGGAGGGGGAGGTTTCCACTTAGTCAATTTTCTAGAGCTCCCTTGGGCCGAAGGATGCACCCTTCTATTCCCATTAATGGGTCTGTACTTCACACCCAACCACTGTCTTTGTACCAGCATATCAGCACTATTGAAGGGGGTCTTACTGGCATTCGTTTGAGTTGCAGCATTGACACCATTTTGGATATTGCCACTTCAAACCTTATTAGAAACCTGTCTACTGGTAAGGCTTTGTCTGTGAAGATTCTCTTGTTCCGCTCATTCCAAATTGCCCAGATTGTGCTAGATGGGAGCACATACCAAATTGCTACATGAGAGGACAGTCCTTTGGGTTTTGGCCATGCTGAGATCTAGTCACAAATTTTGTGGGGTAGGGGCCCCTGCCAATTCAATTTGCCCAATCCAAATTTCCACACTTGCTGTGAGAACTCACAGTTTAAGAATAAATGGTCCACCGTCTCATCTGAACTATTGCACAAGACACATCTGAATGGACCTGCAAACCCCAGCTGCATGAGTCGATCCCCTATAAGGGCTCTCTGGTTCCCAGCCAACCATGTGAATGTCGCAGCCTTAGGCAAACATTCCTTCCTCCAATAGACACTTTCTTCCCATTCCACTTTTTGACCTTCGTCTACTAACAAGGCATGGCCAATTTTTACCGAGTATTGACCACTCTTTGCTCCAACCCAAACAACTTCATCTTTCTACTCTGCTACGATGACCACTCGACTACTTAGAATTGCCTTTAGAATCACCTGGTGTTCCTCTGAAAACCCTAGCTCCATTGTATCCTTCCAATTGAGTTCCTGGCCTACAACAAAGGAAGTTAGATCCAAAAAGTATCTTACCTTGGTACCCCATCAGTTTTCCGTTTGTAGGATGATCTGGAGTGGTGTTTCATGAGCCAAGACCAGAAGTTCATCCTAGGAATCCTTCCAAAAGGAGGCTTTCCTTCCATCCCCAATTTGCCAAGATAGGTGATCCATTATTATAGGTCTACAACTAAGCAAAAAGTTCCATAAAGCTGACCCACTAGGTGGATTATTGATCGTGAGGATTCTCTCCTTGTCTGCACAATCCAAATATTTGGCTTGAAGTACTTTTTCCCACCTTTGCTCTGATTTTCTATACATTTGCCAAACTAGTTTAGCGCCCATCGCCTCATTAATCAATTTCCAATTTATGATACCAACCCCACCGCCACCTTTATTTTGGCAAACTCTGTCCCAAGCCACCAAGGGTATCTTGTCCTGATCTTGGGCACCATTCCAAAGGAATTTGTGCATTTTTTGTTGAATGCATTTAATTGTCTTAGCAGGGATTCTAAATCAAGCCATAGGGTAGATAGGCATTGCAGATATTATTGTCTTCAATAGCAAAATGTGCCCTGAAAGAGTAAGCCATTTAGTCTTCCACCCTTCCATTCTATTTTGGCATCTATCCACCATTTCTATCCAAAGCTCTGCTTTATCTGCTCCAACAAAAAGGGGCATCTTTAGAAATTTGCCTAGGAGTCGGCTAATCTGACTCCAAGAACTCTAGCAATATTCTTTTGTGATCCGAGCTCTGTTCCAAAGAAGAAACCTGCAGATTTCTGCCAGTTGACATTTTGGCCTGAAGCCGCACTGTAGGTATCAAGTACTTTTTTCATCACCATGGTTTCCTACATTATGGCCACCCCAAAAAAGTAGGTATCATCCGTGAACTAGGTGTGGGATGTCAGTTCTAGGCCACGTGCGATTGTAATGCCTTTCCACATACCTTGGACTTTCTTCCTTGTGATCGCCCTTCCAAGTACTTCAGCAAGAATCATGAACAGGAAAGGCAAAGTTGCGTCGCCTTGGCGGAGCCCCCGAGAGGTGTCAAAGAAACCTTGGAGGCTGCCATTGACTAAAATCGATGCTCGATAGGAGCCAATCGTGCCTTTAATCCATTGAACCATTGTTCACCAAAACCAAATTTCCTTAGAATCTCAATCAGGAAACCTCTGTCATACGCCTTTTTAATATCAAGTTGCAGAATCATGTGCCTCTACTTACTAGTTTTGGCTGAGTGGATAGCTTCATGAGATATTATAATACCATTCATGATGTTCCTATTGGGAGTGAACCCACTCTGTTCCCAAGAAATTAGGCACTCCAATAATGGCTTTAGGTGATTTGCAGCCACCTTGGTGATGATTTTGTAAATTGTGTTGCAAAGTGAGATTGGGCGAAATTCCTCAAAATTATTGGGTTTCTCTTTCTTAGGAATTAAGGCCACCAGTGTATTATTGAAATCCTTGAAAATGAAACCTTTGGTTCTGGACTCCACCATGGAAAGGAGCTATGGGCCTAAAGTTTCCCAAAAATTTTGATAGAAGAAGGCCTGGAACCCATCAGGCCCAGGGGCATTTTCGCCCCCCATCCCAAAAACTGCTGCCTTTGGTTCTAAGAAGGTCATAGGGGAAGTTAACCTCTGATTATCCTCTAGGGTGACTATCTCTAGGATGAGACTCAGGAGCTCATGTTGAGCTCTGTGATCATTGGCCCCGTCCACACTCCAAAGGTTGGAGAAGAACTCAACCACCTCCTGGTTAATATCAACACTATCCTCTGATAGGTTGTCATTTACCATCTTGATGGCCAAAATTTTGTTTACACTTCTCTTGACTTTTACTGAGCTATGGAAGAAATTGGTGTTTCTGTCTCCCGTTGTGAGCCAATTTTCCCTTGACTTCTGTTTCCAAAAAATTCCCTCCCGCTGCAAGATTTCATTATATTTACTTAACAGGTCTTTTTTGGTTAGAAAATCCACTTCATCCATGCCTTTAGATTGGAATTTACAATTCAAGGCTTCCAACCACCCTTCTAGCTTGAGTTTTTCTGCAAAGATATCACCAAAGTGTGTCTTATTCCATGTTTTCAATTTTAGCTTAATGAAGCCCAATTTATTAAAGAATTGGAAAGCCAAATTCCCTTCTTCCAATGGGGCCGAAGTCCACCATCCAATGACCATTTCTTTGAAGCCCGGTTCCCGCAACCACATCTTTTCCATCTTGAAAGGGCACCGTGGGGGAATCCCATCTTTGTGAAAACTTAGAGCAACCGGGAAGTGGTCCGATCTGGGCAGTACCAAGATTTGATCCTCAAACACGAAGGGGAGTAAATTCCAACTTCTGGCTAGAAAAAATCTGTCAATTTTCTCGGCAATGTTCGAGAACCTTAGCTTCCTGTTCATCCACGTGTAGTTTCCTCCTCCCACCATAACCTCCCACAACCCATTGTTAGCCACAAAATTACAAAAAATTGTCTATACTCTGCTTAAACTGCCCTTACCACCTCGCTTATCCAACTACATTAATGTTGCATTAAATTCCCCAGCCAAGATTATGACTTGTTTCCCTAGGCCTGCCAGGGACAGAGCAATTTCTTCCTAGACCCATCTCTTATCCTCTATTTTGACAGGTCCATAGATATTAAATAAGAAAATTGAAACATTAACAGTGAAAGGACTCACCTTGGCCAGTTGCCAATTTCTTTCCTTTGCAATCGCTTCCACCTTAACTATTCGAGGGTTCCAGATGATCCCCAAACCTCCAGAGGCACCAACTGAATCCACAAAAAAACTAGACCATTTTTGTCTAACATCGAACACCCTCGCTGCATTTTCACCATCTAACTTCGTCTCTTGAATACAAACTAAATCGGCCTTAGCCCTATCAAGACCTCTCTTGATCAAGCGTCTCTTGTAAGGGGCATTGTAACCCCTGACATTCCATGTTAGGAACTTCATTTCTACCCATAAGGGAATAATTCCCTTCTGGATCATAGCTTAGTTTGCCCCTTTGTGTTACCAACATCTTGTATTAACTGCTGATTAGACTTCCTACCTCTTGATTTTTTGCTCCCAAGGTTTGCTTTCTCCATTTGTGATTTCATTTGTTTGATCATTCAGGGCTCCTTTGTGCCAACTTCCTCATCAAGCCCCAGAGGGTCTTCCTCATGGTCTTCTGTGAGCAGATTCTCTGGGTCATTATTAGAGTTTTCTGACCACTGTTTCCCAGGGGACATATGAATGTCCTTAAAGTCATCTCCTAACCCAACTAGGTTTCCATTCTGCACTTCCTCCACAACCACATATGTTTCCTCTAGTAGGGGTTCCCTGCCCGTGTTCTCCTTTGATGTCGATAATAATGCTTCGACCATGTTAACCTATGGGTTCACACAAGGCATCCCAAATTTTGTTAGGGTTATCTCTACTATTTTCCTTTTGGGCTCTGCATTTTCTCTAATGCCTCCCCGGGTCGCACTTGGGAGTACATCATTCTCTCTGGCTTCGATATTGACCCCTTGGGTCTGCTCATCCTACTGGTTCCCAGTTACAGCCATGTTCTAGTTTTCCGGGTCTGGGATTAGGCAAGCCAAAATATTCTCTAGACTGTTCACCTCTTTACCCTTCCCTTTTTGTCTCACTAAGAATTCTTCTACCTTGTTCCCCCATTCCTTACAGTCATTACACTTTTCCAGTGTTTCTTTGACTTCTATTTCCTGCCACCAATAGCCTTCTGTTGTGCAAACCTCCACCACATGTGGCAAAAGTGAGTGAGGTTTCCAAAGTATGCAAATCCTCACATGCATACAGAAATCCATTTTGTCCACTGCTTCATCCACTTTAATAAATTTTCCAAATCGATCTCCGACCATTTGAAAGAACTCTGCATGTCAATAATCATGGGGTAGATTGTAGAGTCGAATCCAGATTGGAACTTCTTTAATAGTTGCTTGTTTAGGGTTAAAGTTTGGCATCCACTCTTTGATGTAGAAGCCAATCCCTCCCATCATGAAGGGTCCATTGAACATGATCCTAGTTTTCTCCACCTCTGTATCAACAATGATCAAGAAAAAACCATTTGGTAGGGTTTTAACTTTGAAAAGGGTGCCCCATTCTTCATTCACCTAGTTCCTGATCTTAGGGTAGGCCGGCGAGCCTCCTCCCCATTTCATGAATAAATCTCGTGCCTACAACATCTGCACCAAATTTTTCCAGGTTCCTGAATCCACATGAACACTAATTTTCTGGTTGTCTATAGTAGCTGGTTTCTCCTTAGTAAGGGTCAATTTTTTGGGACCCATCTCTCCTTTCGGGATCCACATGTGCTCCTTCATTTGTCAAAACCCTACCTTGCGACCAGTGATGATTCTCGCAGAACCCCGTCTATTCTTCTGCGGGCCCAGAGAATCCCAATCAGACTTGTTTTGTCTGTTGCTCTACTATCAGGGGCAGCCCACTTGGCAAGTGGAAACCAAGGTTGTCTGGGTCCCCGCCAATCAAAACCTTCTTAGCGTCATCCTTCACTCCTGGTGTGATGCTTGTGTGTGTCCCTCCTCCTCCACTCCATCATCGATGATTCGGGTTTAAATTATAAAATCCAAGTTAATTACATACATCAATATTATTGAAATTAATGTCATTGCATATCCATGACATACATTCTGCATTCATAAATGAGAAAGAGAAAAGACAAAAACAAAGCATTCAAGCATTGCATTTAATTTTACATCCTAAGTGCATCCATACATGTATTTGCATAAAGAAAATCTCAAAAAAAATCATTTGCATATCCACTTAGCATCATTTGAAATACATTTATATCAGTAATAAACCAATGAGCATAAATGATGTCATCACATATCTAATCTAACTCATTAAGATACCAAGATAATCATCATCAAATGTGCATCAAATCTAAACATCTATCAAAGCAAGAGAACCCGTGAACATATCAAAATCAAGATTAACTATCTCAGATATATCAAATATGGATCAGATCAAAAATATGGAACTGTCTACAAAAGAGTATCAGAGTATCAAGTGAATCAAATATACATCTATAAATGTCATCGTACATAAGAATGATCTTAGAAGGATCAAGATATACAATATAATCTCAAAAATATGACAATATACAGTATCAGGTCTGACTACCACCCTCTCCCTGATCTGGAGGAGGAGGTGGTGGTATAAATGGAGCTGGTGGAGGCATGCCCCCCTCGGACTGTTGAGCCATCTATGAATACAGTGGTGCTCTCTGACCCTCTGGAACTATAGCATGATATAAACCTGAATAGTAAGCTGCTCTTTGTCCCTGGTGTGTAGTAGTGCAAGCATGTATGTCTCTCTCTGCTCTCAAATGTTCAATTTGTGCATCCCTAACAGCAAGTAAGGCCTCTAAAGTCATGATCCTCACTCTGAGCTTCTCATGATCATGCTCACACTGTGACAATGCATCCCCGTCTCTGCCTGAAGAGCCTTTGCCTGTATCCCATCTAGATGACCTGTCTTATGGCCTATCATACTGAGCATCTTGCTGACATTGTCTCTATCTCTACTGATCTCTAGTCAAAAGTGGACTTAGATCCCTCTAGGGAGAAACAAATCTGAATCAAGTCTACCTCCCATTGTCATCAGCGCCCTCTTCACCACCCAAAACACCTGCACCCCTATCATCTCCATCATCCTGATTGTCTGGACCCTGTCCCCTATCGGGAGGAGGGTGCCTCCCACCATGTCTTCCACCATCCCTACCTCTGTCATTCCCCATAGCTCCTCTCTCTCTCTACACTCCCCCTCGGCCTCAGACAGGATGATCATCAGTGGGATCATAATCTAGGGGATCCTCAATCCATGGAATTGCCTCATCAAGCATTGTAAACCAAGGAAACAAATACTGTAACATATGCGCATAGTACCCATCAGAGAAACCTGCATCTGCTACCTCTGGCTAAAGATCTCAGGGTACTACTACCATATCTCTAATAGCTCTTTGTGCATTCTCATATATCAACCAAGGACCCCATAGTGGTGTCTCATCTCGAATCCATGCATATACACATATATCCTGTCATGTGCCCTGCATACGGCCATACTGCCTGAATACCTGTGTGACTAAGAATCTCTCAATAACATATTTGGTCCTGCCAATCAGGTACCTTCTATGGAAGAAATATGTCATCTATCATCTATCTGAGATCCACTCCTCACAATCAAGGTATGGTTGCCATACTATAATTGTCATGTCATCAAAAAATCGGCGCCAATACTCGACCTTGCCCAGATGGGGCTGTTGAATCCAACCAAAATACATGAATACATACAGCTGCTGATCCAATCGTTGGCTATCAACTATCGGCCATGTAATTGGGATATGCTCCTAGGCCCGAATCTGAAGAATAAGGATGCCAATTTTCATACTCCACGAATACTGATATACAATCTCGTGCAACTCCCTGTACATGTGAGCAAGTATACAACTGCCCCATGCAAATCTACATCTAGAAACAATCATCTACTCCAACATATTAACCCAATCAACCATGAATCCGTGTTGTCCTTGTTTAGGCATGAGGATGCCTTTGATCAACCCATACAAGTATACAGGAAGAGACTCATAGCGATGACACATATAATCCCATGTGAGGTAATGATGAGTAATGGTGTCATATCTGAAGAATCGTCATGTTGTGGCAATCGCTGAAATAGAGGTAGAATTGAACTACACCTCTCGACCCATAACAGGAACTCTAAGTATCTACCACACATCCTGCGGTGTAATGGTCATCTCACCAATAGGTAGATGGAAGGTGTTGTGCTCTGAATGCCACCTCTCAGCTAGAGCAGTCAACAACCCCCGATTTACCCTGATATTGGGTAAATCTCTCAAAGACAATAAACCTACGCAAGCCATTAACCTACGCAAGCCATTAACTCTACCTCGTCATCAGTCAATGATCTTGAAAGTGCAAGGATACAACCAGGGTATGGTCCTTCAAATGAGACAACCTCGAAAGGAATCTGATCACAAAATGTAGAAAATTTCAAAATCAGTATTCTATCTAAGGCAACTAAGCATAAATAGACTCTGCTAAGTGTTTTGGCCATCATATAGAGAAAAATAGTCACACTTGCCTAAAAATTCACTCAATTACCAAAAATGATCATGTTTCCATGGGGTGTGATCCATTTCATAGGATGTGATCCCTGATTCTCAGGATGCAATGGGGCATTTAGGAAGCGATCCTATTTTTACAGGATGCGACACGGGATGCCGCATGCGACCCTATTTCAACGGGGTGCAAAAAACTTGCAAATCCTAAATTCCACTACAACATATGATAAAAGACCTAAACCAGGGTATGATCCTGAATTTATAGGATGCGACGCGAGATTTCTAGCTAAAACGAGAAACGACACGGGATTCACAGGATGTGATCCTAAATGCAGGAAACGATGTAAAACTAAAATGCTAATATCTTCTACCAAAATGCACAAAATTGGAAATTGAGAACTTGAGAAGATAGGTTTTTGAGCACTTATCAGAGGTGGATAGTCAGCTGGATGTTGATGTCGACAACCAAGCTTGAAATGATGCTTCTCCACGGGGACCACCATCTTCTCTGTAGAGCTCTCTGAATTACCAAGGTGAATAGTGAAAATGAATGGGTAAAAAGTAAATTTGGACCTATATATTTGACTTTTTGAGCTATTTAGGAGCTCTAAAACTCCTCCCAGACAACTAAAACTCACAATCAGAAATGAAATCGAATGCACAGACGATGTTATGCACTACACAGTAAAAATTTTACAACAGTTCCTGAAAATGTTGAATTGCTCCATATGTTCTGAAAATGATTCATAAGCTTTACGCAATCAGTTTTTTGGGTTCTATATCATCTAATTGCACATTATTCATCAAAAATCTTGGTTAGACATCATTTTATCAGACTCAAATCTCACATTTTTAACGTGATTAACTTGGTAAAATTATGTTTTCTCTTAACACACCTTCATTTCTCCACTTCTTCCAAATTGTCTCTTTCTTTATTCAATCAATCAATTCAAGTGATACATCATTCTACAGAGGGATTTATTCTTTTCCTTCAATTTCATTCCCGAGGGGGCATGATCACACTAAAATCAATCAAATTCTTGCTCGAAACTGCATTAAAATGACTTCGTTATCAAACAAACTAAAGGCATGACAGTTCCTTGACTAAGTCACGACTGTTGGATTGAAGCTTCGGTTCTCACAAGCTGGATATCTTATGCCTACTTTTTCTTAGATTCTTATTAAGCTCCTAGCAGCTTTGTATTGACCTTCGTTCGATCAAGTTCGAAGTCAGTATTATCATTTTTTGGACAACAACCAAGTTCAGAATTGGTATCTTTGAGATCTTTGCCTATTTCCCTTTGTTTGATCAAGTTCAAAGTCAATTCTATCAGTTTAGTTCAATCAAGTGTGATACTGATCTCATCAGACATTTCGTTTGATCAAGTGTGAAATTCTCAAACTTTTTGAAGTCAACATCAAAACTTTCTTTGAATCAATGCGTTGCTTGCACATCTATTCAAAGAGGGGCAAATGTAACCACCCTAATTTGGTCTGCTCTGACCATAGATCCTATTTTACTTAAATCTGATCATACCCCTAATTTTGTCAAGACAATTTTTCAATTTATTGACATAATTCATTAAATCAAATTTAATCTCTTAAGTGATTTAATCACTAAATCAAATTAATTGCCTTATCCAATTAAATCAAAAAATCAAAACAATTGAATTAAATCAAAAACAATTTAATTCAATCAAAACAATTCTTAACATGGATAAAGTAATTAATAAAAGGGAATTAAATAAATCCTCAAATTACATTTCCATTTACAAAAGGGAAAGTAAATTCCCTAACCAATGGGAGTGAAATCACTTGGATCACCTCACATGGATCACCAAAGATTCAATCTCCACCTCTCCTCCACTTTCAATCCTAACCTCTTATTCACCTAATTCTTCTATAAATAGAATGAATTTTAAGTTCAATGGGTCCCTAATATTAGAAGTAAACTTATGTTTCTAGTATTCTTAGAAGTCTTTGTGCATTTTAGAGTAAATCTTGATTGCATTGTTATAATCTTCAAATTGAAAGTTAAAATAAACTATTTCTTGAGCATTTAGGCTAGTTTCTTTGAATCTTTCATTCTAAGTTGTACATGTCACTGATTAATGCATAATTTGAGGGAAATTATAACATTCTTCACACTCCTCTTAGATAGGAAGCAATAAGTCAATTATAGTGTTTTATTTGATGGCTTATTCTATATTTTGCACTAATGTAATGACTTATTGAAGTGTTGTGTTGCAGCTTGCAGGAACCACAAAATACACACACACCTCCAATCAAAAAATGATCAAACTTTTGTGCAACATTATAGAACCCTTTCCTTCTATTAGTCCATGTAAATACACCTTGTTTGTTCAAAATATCTAAAAGCCCATTGTTGAGGACAATTTTTTGGATATCTAATTGTGATATATCAAAGGGTTTGTAACCCCTCTTTCTATATGTAGAGAGTAGAGTGGCATTAAATTCACCTCCCAAAATGAAGGCCATTTTTTCAATATTAATCTTGTTAATCTCATTAGAGATCTTCAGCCAAGTTGTTCTTTTTTGTTCTACCTTGGTCATAAACATTAAAAAGGTAGAAGGTCTTGTTCAAAGTAAAGGATTGAATATGTAACGACTACCAACTCTTATTATGTGTGATTAAAATAGTCTTGGTTATGACAATATTCCATAATATGCCCAACCCCCCAAAGCTCCATCCAATTCTACAAAGGGTCCTTGCCATAAATACCATTTCCTAAGAAATTTCTCTCCTTCCAATGCATTTATCTTCATTTCTTAAAGAAGGATAATAATCGGATGTGCTTGATCAAGACCTCTCTTGATCAGACACATTTTTTCAAGGGAATTGTATCCCTTGGCATTCCATCATAGGAGCTTCATGGCGTCTGGGGGGAAGTGAACCAACCTCACTCTGATCTAAGTTTCCTTTGTCCTCTAGCAGCTGCTGCAATCTCTAGTTTGGCTTTAGTAGATTTAGGTCCCCTTTTTTATTTTCCCTGCTCTTAATCTTTTTGACCTTATATTTAGTCTAAGAAATTGTTCTTGTAGACACCCGAAAATGGACATACTTGCGACCTTACATTAAAAACACCAATTTTCATCTATTAATTAATGGTTTCTTAATCATTAATTAATCATCTATTTTTATTCTAATTCCATTCCCCAAATCATCTAATCATATCCCCAAAATTAATTAAATAATTAATTTTATTTAATTAATTAACCTTAATTGATTAATCTTCATTAATTAATTAAATTTAATTTCCTAAAGTTTAAATTTAAATATTTAATTTACTAATTAATTTATTCTAATTAAATTAATTTCACTAAATTAATTTAATTTCATTCAATAATTCAATTCTAAATCCAAAAGGAATTCAATTATCTCGCATGTTGAATACTTTAATTTCAAAAATGAATTAAATATTCAATTAAATCCTTTCTTTAGTTCAAAAAAGAGAATGCTTGATTAGATCTTTGATTGCATGAATTAATTCACCCACCTCTTTAGTTCATAAAAGGTAACTCTAAATTAGCTCTTCAGTTCAAAAGGTAACTCATAATCAGTTGTTCAGTTAACCAAACTTTATCTCCTCTCTCCAAGTTGAGGAGGTGGAGTTAACTGATGGTTTCTCCATTTCCCTTTGATCTCAACCATTCATCCTCTAATCTTTGAGATTGATCTCAACCATTCATATCATTTTTATTTAATCAACCCTTCATAACCATTTGAAGGATCCAAGATTTCAAACTTTCATGCGCCCTTACTCTGCATGATTCTTGCTAGAGGCATTTGAAGCATTCTTACGATCAAAATCAATATCAAATTCTCGACACTCTCAATTCATATACGTTGTCGATACCAATACTGAGCACCACACACACAGTGTTTCAGAAGGAGTAGAGAGATATAATAGAAGATTATAACTTTGTTGGTTTGCATTTGTTTGTATTCCTCCTTGATTGCTTGTCATTTTATTGTTTGTAGGTTCATTCTTAGTAGTTTGATTGATCTCTTTCATTACAAATCGGTGCTACTAACCCTCGTTATTGAGCATACAGAATACAACCTGTGACATTTTGGTGAACCCGATGAATGAAGACACCCTAAAATGGACATACTTGCGACCTTATATTAAAAAAACTAGTTTTTATCTATTAATTAATGGTTTTTTAATAATTAATTAATCATCTATTTTTCTTCTAATTTCACTCCCCAAATCATCTAATCATATCCCCAAAATTAATTAAATAACTAATTTTATTTAATTAGTTAACCTTAATTGATTAATCTTCATTAATTAATTAAATTAAATTTCCTGAAGTTTAAATTTAAATATTTAAACTTACTAATTAATTTCTTCTAATTAAATTAATTTAATTTCATTCAATAATTCAATTCTAAATCGAAAAAGAATTCAATTATCTCACATGTTGAATACTTTAATT
>MU224536.1:795219-834906 GCA_018584345.1 Thuja plicata | reverse complement strand
CCAAATGGATGTAGAATTGTAGGATGTAGGATGTCTCAAATCAATTGCCTTTAGATCTTCAACACCAATCTTGAATGGATCTTGGGATAGGAAGAAGCTTGAATGGATATGGATGGAGAAATATTCAACAAAAAGGCTCCAGAGAGATTGAATCCTTCAATGGATACTAATGGATCTCCTTGATGAATTGAATCTTGAATGCTTGAAAGTAGACGATCACTTCGATAGATTATGTGTAGATGATCGAAAATGAGAGGAGAAGGCTTCCTTATAGACTAGTCTAGGGCACAAACTTCTAGAGAGACTGACATATGATAAATACATTCCAATTAGGATCATACCCCTAGAAATGGACCTATATTAAATATCTTTTTTTAAGATTCGCCACTTCGGAGCCTAAAACAACCGACCCAGAAGCGGGAAATAATTCTTTCCAAAGCCTGACATCCAGAAATATTTGAAATTTAAAATTTAGACCCTGGGTCAGGGTCGAGGTCGACCCTGACCTAGGTCAAGGTCTAGTTTGACCTTGACCCTTAGGTCAAGAACCTCAAAATCTCAGAGCAGGATACCAGAAACATGTAGGAGAGAAGTGAAAATAGGGTAGGACAGGGGGAAAACTAGATCCAAGTCAAAGAACCATTCAAGGTATTTGACATGACCCCAAACCACTTACTCATAGGGCTAAACCAGTCCTAAATGGAAGTGCTTCCATTTTCCAATGATACATTTAGCCCCCACTTTAGCAAGAGTATGGATTTGATGCAAACTCTTGGTAAAGGAGATCATAAAGAAAAGATAATCTTATTGAAATCAAAGGGACAAAGCAATCCTCAAGCCCCCAGGGACTCAAGTCTTTGTCAACCCCAAGATTAAAATAAGAGAGACATCACCAGTCAAAGAAAAAGAGAAAGAGGGTGTGATTACCTCACCCAATGAGAACTTATGTCCCATTGTGAATCACACAAGGAAACAGTACAACTAGAAAGATGGAGTTGAACCGCCTAGTGAATGTGGCTACTCACTAGTCAACCCATCAAGGATTCACCCTCAGGAATATTCTATTCCAAAAGAGAAAAGCCAAAACTAGAGAGATCAAGTCTTAAGGACACCTTCCAACCTTAAGGGATCAAAACTTTTTAAATTGAAACTGGAGGGATCAAGAGATCCTATAAGGTAAAAATCCATGCTTTAAGTATTAGTCTCTAATCCATAAAGGGAAAAAAAAGTTTTAAGTTTGAAAATATTTTGGAAGTGCATGTGTGTAAAAAGTGAGTAGAGCGTATGCCCCCATGTTAAATTCATTGCTAACACTTTAATAAGAGCAATGACTTTAACCGAAATAGAAACAACTCCACTGATTACGTTTCCACTACAAGATTCCCCCAAGCGAAGACAAATTAAGGGAAATACCACATAAACATACATAGAACACAAAAGGGATCTACCTACTGTGGGGTCAGTATGATCATATATATATATAAAATATATGATATTATTGCAAATGAATTGACATCATTCCCCAAAGAAAGTAGAACTAAAATCACAATGGAGGAAATAAAACACAAGAGTTACCAAGAAGAGTCTTTTGGGATCACAACATGGAGACCAAAAGGAATCAGTGCTACCATGTCACAAATCCAAGCGGACTACATAAGGAAAACATTTATGAACAATAGAAAAGGTACAACATAACATGAAAACAACATATAAAAGAACAAATATACGTATAGAGGAATATTACAACAGGTTCGATTCTTTTATCACCTTGTACCAACAAAGTAACAAGGGTCATATAAAAGAATCTAACAAACATTTAGAAAACACATTATGGGATAAGCACAATACAACAAGCAAACACATAAAAGGCTACCATGGAGGAAAAGCCAATCAAGTGCATCACGTACTCTCCCCATCTCGGTCTATATCATTTAGGGAAGGTGGGAAACTCGCAAGAGGGACTATATCCAACACAATAGGAATAATAGCTAGTTCCAAACAAGGATCCTCTTGAGAATCACGATGTTTGATACTAGGTGTAATCACCAATTGTGTTGAAAGAATATTAGGTAAATAAATATCAATATAAATAGTCTCATATTCATCATTAGCATCAATAGGATCATGAAGAGTATCTTATTCATCAAGATTAATTGAAATAGAATCTAAGATAAGAATAGAATCATCACAATCATTCATCTTAACATCATTATTAACATTAACTTCTTCCAACACATCAGGCATAGGCAGGTCAAAAGAAGGTAAAGAGCTTTGGAGAACAAAGGGACGGGCCTTAGCTTGATCCCAACGCTTCTTATGACATTCATTGGCAGACCGGTTACATTTTGTCTTGTTTGAAATATGTTGAGAACTAGGAGGAACAACAACTGGTTCCTTCACAGGTTCTATAGGAGGATTAGTAGGATTCTCAGTAGGGTGAAAAGAAACACTAGGAGATTGATTAATAGAACTAGAAGCAATAGATAAAGGAGGTATGGAAGGCGTAGGAAAAAGACCACGGTTAAGATCCATTTGAGGCATGATTAACTCAACAATCTTGCAATGTTTATAGGCTTAATGTGAGAAAAAAAGGTTGTCAGGTCGAGAAGAACATGAATTAGGTAATGAAGGCCAAAAGAAGTCAAGGGTATCACAATCCCTAGGCCTAGAAGGTTGATATAAACTATGATTAATTTTTTTCACTTCTTCATCATGAATGAACTTAATACACTTATGGATAGGAGAAGCAATGACATGCATGGCAGTCAACCAAGGCAAACCAAGCTTAACTTGAAAGTGATCAGAAGTAGGGACAACAACAAAGGTAGTGTCCACAACTTTACCACAAAGTTCAACATGAAAATTAATAGAACCAAATGAAGGATAGAGAAAACCATTACAAGTTTGGATCCACACATTAGATGTATTATAAAAATCACATTGTAAGTTCTTTGTAAAAAGGTTTTCTTCAGTAATGACATCGACTAAGGATGTAGGATCAACAAGACAACCATGCATAGGTATCTTAGAAATCCTAGCATAAATGTAGAGGGGGCCATAAGGAGCTTTAATAGTCTTAGAATCATCAAAGGTGATCGAGAGTTCCCTAGGTCTTTTATTCTTAGGTTGTTTTTGAGGTTTAGGTTGAGGTTTCAATTTAGGCTTAGGTTGAGATGGAACTTGAAGTTGAGGTTGAGGTGGAGGAACTTGAATAGGAGGTTGAGATTGAGGTTGGGGTGGAGATACAGGTTGAGACAAAAAAACATGCTCCACATGGTTAACAATATGATTGAGATCATCCATCTTTGAATCATAAACAATATCCACAGAAGATGGATGAACAATGGTATTAGTATCATGTGTAGGCAAAGGATTTGTATAGATTTGGAGGTTTTGATTACGAGGAGAGACAAATTTGTTCCCACTACCATCAAAATTATCAACAAATAAAGCATTAGAATCAATTAAGTCTTGAACCTTATGTTTTAGAGAATAACACTTCTCAGTATCATGGCCATTCTGACGACGGTATTGACAAAAGGCTTTGAGATCAAAGGATTTGGATGCCATCGTAGTAGGAAGAAGAGGTCAAATAAGAGGCAAAGTAATAATATTAGCATTCAACAACTTACTCATAATAGAATGTAAAGAGTTATAAATAGGATTAAATGTACGATTCAGAGAAAAAGCAGTGGATGCAGAAGTGGCATTGTTGGATGCAACATCAACTTGATCAGCAACTACATTTGCTTGCTTATTTATCTTGACATAGTTGTTAGGTTTCTAAAACTTGTTGGGATTAGGAACAACATCACTCTTATCAACTGGAACATGAGCCATTGGAGTGTTTCTCTCAAATTGACTCACTTGTAATTGATAATGATGAAGCACTGCACAAAGTTGTTGAAAAGAGGTAAATTCAGTAAGCAGAATCTTATCTCTAATATCCTTTGCAAATTTGAAATAAACATATGTTGGATATCAATATCAGGAAAATGATAAGAATTTTGAGCATACAAATGCTTAAATCTACCAATAAATTCAGTCAATTTTTCTTTAGTATTTTGTTTACAATGCATCAAATCAGTAAGGACACTTGCAGACCAATGTTATTTTGGAACTGTTGGATAAAGGCATTAAAAAGTTTTGGAAAAGAATCAATAGAATAAGGAGGCAAGGAACAATACCATTGCAAGTCCTTATCACAAAAAGTTCTAGTAAACAACTTGGCTAAATTCCTATGGTCACGAGCATAGTTACTACAAATGATTTGAAATGTTTTAACATGAGTGACAAGGTCTCCCTTACCATTTTAATTCTCAAGACGAGGCATATCGGCTTGCTGAGGGACAGGAGCACAAATAATGTCTAGGGATAAAGGACTACCCATGTCCCATGTAGGAATACTAAACTTGGATTGAGTTAAGGACACAAGCTGTTGTTGTAAAGAGGACACAGTTTGAGCTAGACTAATGATTGTGGAATCAATAGAAGAAATAAGAGGCATATAAACATTAGGAACACTAGGAAAAGTGTAGGAAGCAGCGAGAATGGAAGACACAACCAGTGGAACACTTGGAGTCACAATTGGAAGAGGGTTGGAATAGTTAAAAGGAACACTGTGGTAAGAAGGTTGTGAGGTAGGTAGATACACCAGTGGAACACTCATAGGAAGAGATGTAAGTGCAAGATTCAAAGCTATAGGATTGGAATATGGAAGAGACGTAGTTACTAAAGGAGGAGTGTAAGTAGGAATGCTAGGTAAAGGAATGGAAGAAGGTTCCACACTAGTGACAGGAGTGAGTCCTAGATCTTGAGCTTATTGAACTAAAGGTTTGACATTTAAATGCATAAGATGAGTGATACCATGCAAGAGATTAACACCTTGATCACTATCATGAAGGAATTTCTTAAGGGCCTCTATAACTTGAATAGAATCTTGATTATGGTTTTCTTGAATAAGCCAATTTCCCATTTTATCAAGTTTAGTTGAAAGTTTTTGGACTTGTTCAAGAGGAAATCTTAAAGCATCATCCTCATCATGAGATGAGTGAGAAGAGTTATGCTCCGTAGAAGGATTGGAATCATGAGTGATCAAATTATCATCTGGGATCCTAAGGAAAGGAGAGGAAGACTCAGGATCAAAGGAACCCATAAGTTTGTGACTTCTTCTAACTGAGATATTATAAGTAGGACTAGAGGTAGTAAATCTCATACACCAATGCAATGCAAATTAACTAAATTAGGAAAACACAAGGCATGAACAAATACATGTTTTTGTATTTTTTCTTTATATATATATTTTTAAAATTTTTGAAATGTAAATGCAAGAACATAAAAGAAGGCTAATCTAATATTCATGCAAGATCTAACATGAAATGTAAATATAACACCACAAAAGAAAGAGTTGTGGTAAGAAGGTTCACCAAAATGTAAAGAAGGTAATATTTAGGATGAAATGGGTACAAGAGACTTGCACATCTAAATAATATCCTTTACATATGAAAATTTGGGGAAGGTGAGATTCTCCTCTTAGCCCCAAATTCTCAAAGGAAAGATCCAAATAGATTAACCACAAGAAAATGGTCAATGCACAAATGAATCAATCAAATAGAAATTAGAAGAAAGTGGAAAACCTTAAATTCCATTTTGGAGGAGAGTGTATAATAGATCTAAAAAGATTAAAATGTTAATTGAAATGAATTGAAGACAAATACTAACCTCAAAGTATAGTAGATCTAGAAATTGCTATTTTCTGGTGTTTGTACTGAGTTTTTGGAAATTTTGCAACTTGCCCTGGCCTGGAAACATAGAGACGGAGAAAACCCAGAAATTGTTTTCTTTTCTGAGCAAGGTCGACCTTGACCCAAATACAGGGGCACAATTGTACCCCTTTATGTCGACCTTGACATGCACTGCTCCGACGAAAAATATATTCACTGATCCTAAAAGTTTACCCAAAAGGGTATCCAAATCTACCCTGTAATTTATTGTTTCATACATGTACCTGCAAGAAAAAAGGGTTTTTTGTTGTTTGAATGAGGGGTTTGCCTTGGTCAAACCCTGGTTTTGGAATTAACCTTGAAATATAATTTAAATTGCAGTAATAAACAAAGTAAATAGAATAATTCACCTTGCTTATGTTGAAACCCTTGTGGAGGATTTGAATCCTTGAATCCACAAGTATGGATGCTCCAAATGGATGTAGAATTGTAGGATGTAGGATGTCTCAAATCAATTGCCTTTAGATCTTCAACACCAATCTTGAATGGATCTTGGGATAGGAAGAAGCTTGAATGGATATGGATGGAGAAATATTCAGCAAGAGGGCTCTATAGAGCTTGAATCCTTCAATGGATACTAATGTATCTCATTGATGAATTGAATCTTGAATCTTGAATGCTTGAATGCTTGAAAGTAGATGATCGCTTCGATAGATTATGTGTAGATGATCGAAAAAGAGAGGAGAATGCTTCCTTATATACTAGTCTAGGGCACAAACTTCTAGAGAGGCTGACATATGAGAAATAAATTCCAATTAGGCTCATACCCCAAGAAATGGACCTATATTAAATATCTTTTTTTAAGAATCACCACTTCGGAGCTCGAAACAGTCGACCCGAAAGCGAGAAATAATTCTTTCCAAACCCCGGCATCTGGAAATCTTTGAAATTTGAAATTTAGACCTTGGGTCGAGGTCGAGGTTGACCTTGACCCAGGTCAAGGTAGAGATCCACCTTGACCCAGAAGGTTGACCTTGAGCCTGAGGTCAAGAAACTCAAAATCTCAGAGTAGGATACCAGAAACAGGTAGGAGAGAAGTGAAAAATAGGGCAGGACAGGGGAAAAACTAGATCCAAGTCAAAGACCCATTCAAGGTGTTTGAAATGACCCAAAACCACGTAATCAGAGGGCTAAACCTGTCCTAAATGGAAGTGCTTCCATTTTTTTATGATACAGTTTCATCGCCCAATTAGAAAACAAGTGCCACCCATTCCAGCATCTACTACACAAATATGTGACCTCCATATGGACAGAACAATGCGAGCAAATATTCCAAGCATTCAAGGATTATCTATTAAAGTCTCCCATATTGGCACCACCCGTTCAAGGCAGACCACTACTTTTGTATATCTTGAAAATTGAGTCAGCACTAGGAGTTCTTCTGGCACAACATGATGACCAAGGAAAGGAAAGATCTATTTACCACCTCAGTAGAACTTTGGTGGACTATGAGATGAAGTACTCACCAATTGAAAATTCATGCCTCATTGTAGTCTTTGCTTCCCAGAAGTTAAGACATTACATGTTGAGCCATCAAACAAAGCTAATAGAACACATTGATCCATTGAAGTACTTACTAAGTAAAGCAACACTGATAGGACGAATTGCCAAATGGGTGATGATCTTTAGTGAATCTGACTTAGAGTACATGGACATAAAAGCTATCAAAGGGAAAGTAATTGTGGAACAACTAGCAGAGGCACACATACAAGATCATCAGCTTATAGTTTCTGGATTTCCAGACGAGTCAATTCTCACTGTACAACCAGCGGTAGAGCTTTGGTAACTATTCTTTGATGGGTCATGCACAAACCACGGTGCAGGAGCAAGGATAGTGCTCATCACTCCAAATAATGATGTGATCCCTAAGTCTTTCTGACTCAACTTTCAATGCATGAATAATATTGCCAAGTATGAATCTTTAGTCATCAGATTGAAGACAACTATACAATGGAGGATCAAGAACCTCAAAGTCTATGGAGATTCAGAATTGGTCATCAGCAAAGTAAACAACGACTACATGACAAAAGATGTGAAATCAATCCCATATAAAGAGCTAATGGATAGGCTGCGGGCTTCGTTCTATTTCATTGTATTTGAGCAAGTACCAAGAGTTCAAAACAAAGCAGTGGATGCGATGGCTACCATAGCATCCTTGATCGACATGTCAGGCAACAAGACAATATTACAATTTCTAGTAGAGAAACTAATGATACCAGCACATCAAGCTCCAATTATATAGTCAGCGTGAGTCCTTGTTGGTCCTGAGTCCCCATGGTACCATGATGTATACAATTACCTTCAAAATAGTATCCTACCTCCCGACTTGTCTAGGAACCAAAAGAAGTCCCTCATCCACCAAGCCTCTAGGTATACCCTTCTCATGAGTACTCTATATAGAAGTCTAGATGGAACGCTTTTACGATGTCTCACTTCTATAGAATTCCAGAGAGCCTTGTATGAGGTACATGAAGGAATTTGTGGGTTCCACGCAAGTGACAATAGTTTGGAAAATAAGATCATAATGGGATACTGCTAGCCCACAGTAGAGACAGATGCTAACAAGTATGTGCAAAGGTGTCAATAATGTAAAATTCATGGGGATCTCATTCATGCACCATCCCAAGAACTCAATCCCATCACTTCACCATGGCCATTTTCTAAGTGGGGATTTGACCTGGTGGGTACAATTACACCGACCTCATCTAATGGACACAAGTACATAATTGCAACAATAGATTACTTTACTAAATGGGTGGAATCCATTCCTCTCACCTACATCATTGGTAATTAGCAAATCTCTATGTTCATATTAAACAACTTCATCAGTTGATATGGAATTCCTCAAGCCATATTCACAGATCATGGTACACCTTTTCAAAATCAAGATGTTGAAGATCTTTGTGAACAATTCCACATCAAACAAGGTTTCTCTTTGTTCTCCTATCCCCAAGGGAATGGTTAAGTTGAAGCCACAAACAAAACCATACTAAAGATCTTAAAGAAAATAGTCAATAAATCAGGGTGAGACTGACATTTACATCTTAGTCCCGCACTATGGGCATACAGAACTAGTGTGAGAACCCCCACAGGAGAAACTCCCTTCTCACTAGTATATGGATCAAAGGCATTCCTACCCCTTGAAGTTGAAATCTTATCCTTGAGAATCTCATTGAAGAACATCATTTCAAATGAAGACTACAGAGTAGCACGACTCGATGAACTAGAACTATTGGATGGGAGAAGAAATAATGCACTTAATCATTTACAAGGCTATTAGAATCACCTTAGAAGGAACTATCACGAGAAGGTTAGACCACAAACCTTTGAGGTAGGAGACCTTGTACTAATGGAGAATCAAAAGAACCAGGCAAAAGGGTAAAACTAGGAAAGTTCAAGCCTAACTGGCTAGGACCCTATGTCATTGTCACATCTTGCAACAGTGGGGCATATCAACTGGAAACTCCAAAAGGTAATCAGCTCATAGACTATATCAATAGCATGCACCTCAATATTTTCCATGCCTAAGGTCTCAGGGTTAAGGCACTTATCAACATGTCCAAAAAATACAAAAGGTTACCTCGGTGAAAACTTGGCAAATAGGCACCTTGGCGACAACAAAAAAATTTAAAAAAAAAGAGAAAATTAAAGAGAAATAGAATTGCTCTCTCAATGAAAACCTGGAAAACATACACTATTGGGTAGGTACCTTGGTGAAAACATGGAAAACAGGCGCCAAGTGTTCAAATCCCATTCCGCCATCAATGAAATCCAAATATCAAAGCTTGTACTCCCCGCATGAAAGATTGCCTACGCAAGCTTATTTTCAAAAGCACAATACCCTTTGAGCATCAATAATTATCTATGGTTTGTACTAGTCCACTAGACTAGGGGAAAAGTCTAGAAGTAATAAAAAAATCCCTAAAAAATCTTTAAAAGAACAAAATGTCCTAAAAAAATTAATCACCATCAAAATAAAAAATTACAAAATCTCAAGCAATAAAATGAGTTTGGTTATCAACCAAAGTGAAAGGTGATCAAACAATCAAACAATGTCAAAATCATGAGCTTCACCAATCAACAATGGACTCATATGACTCAGTTTTGTCAGCATAATCCAATCTGTATTCAAATTGATCAATCAATCAATCTTTAAATAAAACAAATGAATTGTCTTACACAGTGACAGATACACTCAAAACCATACATATCAGTCTTATATGAGTCATCCACTCCTGAAACCAAACACAATTAAGCATCATAAAATCAAGCAAATCAAGGAACAATAAATTGTTGAATAAGACAGTCGTGTCAGTCAGATGTCAGTCTATCTTTTGCGATTATGATCTTACACTACTCAACGATACCACTGAGTAATGAGAGTAGCTATGATGGATCATGATCTTATTTTCTTTGATTGTTGTAAGTGAATGTTTCATTTTGATTCTAGGGCAATGATGATTTAGGATAAATGTGGTAGGCGTTGTCACATATCTAGCAGCTGCGTAGTTCCACGATTTGAGCTTAACCCTGGAAAAGAATTGGAAAATCCTTTTCTGTTATTTTCTTGTTGCTACCAATAGAATCATGGTGATATACATATAGTTTGTATCTAGGTGCATTGGATTTTCTCTCTTGGTTTTTTATTTTAGATTATTTAGAGTTCATAGTGGTATCCAGATGGTCAATATCTGGGTGCATTTGGTTCTCTTTATTTTCAAAATCAGAGATCATAGCGGTATCTAGATGGCCAATATTTGGGTGCATTTTGGTACTCTTTCTTTTCAAAATCAGAGATCATAGCGGTATCTAGATGGTCAATATCTGGGTGCATTTGGTTCTCTTTCTATTCAACCTCTCTACTCCTTCTGGTTATCAAAGATCATAGCGGTATCCAGATGAGTATATCTGGGTGTATTGGATGCTCTTCCTTTTTTATAATAAGGTGCAATGATGAACAAAATTGGAAAAGTCGACAGTGACTTGGGTCACCCATCCTATCTATCACTCCAATCTATCAATCGATTCCAGAGATAATTTCCCACTAACTTTCTTCTAACTAACACATGCATTACTCAGATATTTTGTGCATAGTAGATTGCATTCATTCATTTATTCGCATAGAAAACAAAAAGAAAAGAAAGCATGTGCATACATAGTGATCATAATCAATTATATCCATTAAACACCATCATATAAAATGCATTCATAAAACACTATCCTACATACATATGTCATTTTCATAGGAAAGTAAATCACACATCTAAGAGTCTGCATAATAGAATCACATTACATACATTTCATCATAAAGCATCATCATGTAGAACCATACATATAGAAAGTAACAACTGCACATCATATAGAATCATAGTCTGCATCTCATATATAGATCTCAACATCTTAGTACAAAATGAATGGTCGCAAGTCTGACAAAAGAAGGTGCTCAACATAAAATGTCTTTAAATTTCAGTATGTTAGGGATATAATCATCAGTACAACATCAAAATATATTAGTAGATCATCGCTACAAAAATGATACAACAAAATGCACAGTGGTACATAATCAACAAGAGATACCCCCACCCTCATCGCCAGGTGGATGGGGGGTGGCATATCAGGTCCTGGCCTCTGTTGTTGTAAAGGATCTCAAACAATACCACTGCTATGAGTCCTTTATGGTCTACTGGATCTCTGGGAAGTGGTGTAACTAGGAACCCGCTGGGCGGAAGGAACAACCTGCTCATAGTGCCGCCACTAGTACTCAATCCCCCTCTAAGCCTCACGACCCAATCTCCAGATTTGATCAAGAGCGTCCCTCAATGACAGGTCCTAAACACTATCCAAGTAAACTCTCACATCTACGCGAGCCGGTCACTCCCTATCCTCTACAACTATAACTCTAGCCTTTGTTGTTGTAACCTGACTCTCCACAACAATGACTCTACTCTCCAAGGAAGTAGCTTGTGCCTCTGAAGCTATCAGTCTAGCCTGAAGATCAGCTATCTCCTAGGTCAATCTATCCACCTCTGATGGATCATCATCCATCCCACCCATGGCCACATTCATATCTCCCTCCTGACCACTATCATCGAATCCATCCTCCCCAGTGCCTCACACAACCCAAGAGTCCTCCTCATTGCTCTCACTCTCGCTAGTACTCTTACCAATACTGCTACTAATAGTGGAAGAGATGGACCCTACCTCCTCGATCTACAACTCCTCAGTCTCCATTTCCACATCTACCCTCTCCTTAGCCCTCTCTGCCAAAACAACACATGTGCATTGTAGCACTCTCCTAACTAGCTAAGGTGCTACATCCTCCTCTAACCCCTCCTTCTCCTCAATCAAAGCACTCAAACCAACCCACCTACCAATCCCAAGCCCACCCCTAGTCCTAACTCTCCCACCATCACCACCAGGCCTAGGATCATATCCATCTCCATCTCCATCTCCATCTCCTTTCTCACCATCCTGACCACTGTCTCTCCCACCATCTCCCCACCATCTCTCCCACCATCCTTACCACCATCATGTCCACCACCCCATCCCCCATCCCGTCCACCATCCCTACCACCATCCCGTCCTCCACCACTACCTCCATCCCTCTCTCCTCTTTGTCTTTGTTGATGCCTCCTTATGATGGTACCCACAACAGGATGAGACACATCAATTAGAGAAACAGGTTGAGCCTGCAGCCACCATGCATCAAACTGAGGGGTAGTACCTACAAAAGAGAACAAGTTCAATATCAGTATCATATGTATGATAAAACATAAGCAAATAATCATGAAATATCTACAACAAAGAGAGAATTACAGAGAAACAACATCAAGCATGACAAATCAAAAGATAAACTTGCATCAACAGTGGCTGATCGCCACATCCAAGAAACATGAAGAAAAACCATGAACTGAGTCCTAGCCGCATCAAGAGAAATTATAGCACCCCAGAGAGTGACACCCCTCGACCATTAGGCAAAGTAAGCATATGAATCTATAACATCTTGTCTCTCGCCAAACTGGTGCAACACCCTGTCGGTGTTGTGAAAATCAATCATATGAATGTGTTCACTAACACGACTAATCAGAAATATTCTCTATCTACAGAATGGAAGGTGTGCATCCTCCCCATATCATACAAGACAATCCCTATAAGGTCTCCAGATAAAGTAAGGCATCATGTCTAATTGTTTCCTTTAGTACATAAAATGCCCCATATGGGACTGAACAATGGCTCCATCATACATAAATACATAAGGTCTCCCAGGAGGAAGACCATGAGCTCCTACTAGCCTACAAACAACAATATGCTCCCACGCCCAGATCTATAGAAGCGTGGCCCCACAACCAAGGGACTTACCTCCTAGGTAAGCCACATAAAACACGTGGAAGTATATATGCGCAAGCATACATAGACCCCAAACAAAAATAGTATGTTCTATAACCATACTCTGAAGAACAATGTCGAATCCAACAAAAAAGCCATGCTGGCGACGATCAGGAAAGAGGATCCCACATATCAAACTACCAAGCAAGGTAGTCAATCTATCTAACCCTATGCCAAACTTGGACCATGGGATATCATACGAATCAGACATACCCAACTGATCTTGGGGCAAACCGGACAACTCAGACAGAGCTGCAATACCAGGACCACGTGCATACTCTATAAGAGCACCCTGAATGGAAATGTGTAGGATGCGATAAACATCCTCTAGTGTAACAGTGCACTCCCTAATCAGAAAACAAAATGTACAAGTGTTAGAATGTCATCTCTCTAGTAGAGCAGAGATCAAACCCCTATTGGTCGTTATCTTGGGCATATAAGAAATCCAGTATAATCCTATCTGCATAAGGGCATCACTCTCATCCTTAGAAAGCTGAAAATGGTAGACTAAGCTTGTGGGTCTTAACTCCTGACAACGCAGAATAGTCCCAGCAAACTACAAAAACACAAAACAAGCACCCATCAGTGTTCAGGACAGAGAAAAATATCAGACAAGTATAGAAACAGGAATGAGGACACATGACAGGAAATTGCGGTAAACCTTATGAATTTGCGATAATTTTACACCGATTGCGGCATGCAACCGGAAAATGTGGCATACAATTCACAATTACGGTAATAAACATTGTTAATTATAGAACTCTTATCAATTGCAAAAAGCATTCTGTAATTGCGACACCTAAACTGCAATTAAGGGAAAACTGTGGTCGTTTGCGACAACTTAGCAAAAACTTCAAACAAGAAATTGAAATCAAATGTAATAAATGCAACCAATAAATGCACAAGGACTAAGCTACTCACCTCAGGTCCTGCGCCAGCTGGCCGATGGAAGGTACGAACTCAATCAGACACATAAATGACACCCGAAAGGCCTGACATAGCTCGAAAAGAACGCAAAAAGCAGAGAAAACTATAAGCAAACTCACTAGAAGATCAGGAGCTCCAAGACTGAAAAGTGACAAGTGAATGACCCTCCAAGTTATTTATAATTGATCCAGAAAACCCTAATTCCAGAAGGACCTCCATTTTATCATCCCAGCCACCGAAAAATTAAATAGTTGATATCAGGAGCATATTGAAGTATTTTCACGAATAGTCAGATACCCAACTAAACATTTTGTAGTATGAACAAATTAACACTCATGTCATGAATTTTTGCTCAAATTTGTTGAGGGGGCATAAATACACCTGCTATCGTCGGGGCAAGATCAAAACATAAGATTCTTTGACACAATGCGACAAGCCACAAGGCATCAAAGAGGGACAAATGTAAACATCCTAAAATGGACATACTTGCGAACTTACATTAAAAACACTAATTTTCACCTATTAGTTAATGATTTTTTAGTCAGTAATTAATCATCTATTTTTCTTCTAATTTCATTCTCCAAATCATCTAATCATATCCCCAAAATTAATTAAATAATTAATTTTATTTAATTAATTAACCTTAATTGGTTAATCTTCATTAATTAATTAAATTCAATTTCCTAAAGTTTAAATTTAAATATTTAAACTTACTAATTAATTTCTTCTAATTAAATTAATTTAATTTCATTCAATAATTCAATTCTAAATCGAAAAAGAATTCAATTATCTCACATGTTGAATACTTTAATTTCAAAAATGAATTAAATATTCAATTAAATCCTTTCTTTAATTCAAAAAAGAGAACTCTTGATCAGATCTCTGATTGCATGAATTACTTCACCCACCTCTTTAGTTCAAAAAAGGTAACTCCAAATTAACTCTTTAGTTCAAAAGGTAACTCGTAAGCAGTTGTTCAGTTAAGCAAACTTTATCTCCTCTCTCCAAGTTGAGGAGGTGGAGTTTATTGATGGCTTCTAGAGTTCCCTTTGATCTCAACCGTTCATCCTCTAATCTCTAGGATTGATCTCAACTGTTCATATCATTTCCATATTCTATATAATCAACCCTTCATAACCATTTGAAGGATCCAGGATTTAAAACTTTCGTGCGCCCTTACTCTGCAATATTCTTGCTAGAGGCATTCAAAGCATTCTTGCGATCAAAATCAATATCATATTCTCAACACTCCCAAGTCATAGACAGTGCTGATACCAATACTGAGCACCACACACAACATTTCAAAAGGAGTACAAAGAGATAATAAAATATTCGAGCTTTGTTGGTTTGCATTCGTTTGTATTCCTCCTTGATTGCTTGTCATTTTATTGTTCGTAGGCTCATTCTTAGTAGTTTGATTGATCTCTTTCATTGCAAATCGGTGCTACTAACCCCTGTTATTGAGTGTACAAAATACAGCCTACTACAATTTATTTTTTCTAATATCCCATCATTATCTTCGAAACCAAAGAAGTATTCCTCCAAGTTTGATTGAGAAACTAAAATGTTTTGTGACACAGGGGTGTGAGCTGAGGCATCACCATTCTTTGCATCATCAACTCAAGGTTTTATTTTAACCGGTGACACGTGAATCTCTATATAGATTTCTTCATCACAGGTCTCCATTTTGATTCTGTTATTGACGTCCTCTATTGCATCTGGAGGACCTTCCATCGTCAAGATATCAATACTAGTCAAAAATTTCTTATCTTCAA
Source organism: Thuja plicata (assembly GCA_018584345.1). Taxonomy (NCBI): domain Eukaryota; kingdom Viridiplantae; phylum Streptophyta; class Pinopsida; order Cupressales; family Cupressaceae; genus Thuja; species Thuja plicata. The sequence goes on along the minus strand of MU224536.1, from coordinate 819,035 downwards.
ACATCAAGTATTCTCCATCTGTGAGTAACCTTTCAATACCTTTTTCATTTTGAGTCCCTTTTGTCATCTCAAGATGAGATTCTATATAAGATAAACCCTCAATGTTATCCCCTCTAAGGTTGTAAATGTTTTGGAGTTCTCCCTTACTGGTATCCTTTTCCAAAGGCTTGTTGTCTTCTCAGGTCACTACATGTTGAGTCCCAATATCATTTCCCTCATGAGATTCACCCTTCCCCACTTTTTCCACAAGTTGATCCCATTATGTGTTAGTAGTGATATCTATTAAACCCATGATCTTGGATGTTAAGTGGTCACTTTCTATCTCTTTTCCCTTTTTATCTTTTAGACATTCCTCCTTTGTATGTCTCATATCCCTGCAATACTTACAATGTTCCACACATTTTTCTACTTGAATATCCTGCCACCAAATTCCTTCATCTATTTGGAGTTCAATGACACGAGGCAAGAGAGGAAGAGGTTTCCACCAAATACATATTCTGGCATACATGCTATGGTCATCCTTTTTTCACAGCCTCATCAACTCTAATAAATCTCCCAAGTTTATTACCAATATATCTAAGGGTTTCTACTTCCCATTATTCTTGGGGGAGGTTGTGTAACCTGATCCATATGGGGACCTCCTCTCTTATTATTCTACAGGGGTTAAAATTTGGCACCTAATATTTAAGGTAAAAAACTTTCCCTCCCACAATATATGGGCCATTCATTAAAATGTCTTGTTTGTCGCTCTCAAATCCACATATAACCAAATAGAAACCATTAATCAGAGGTATAAGGATGCAATGCTTACCCTAGTTTTCAACACATAAATATGTGACTCTTGCATGTGTCAGCCAATCACCTGCCCATTTTAGGAAAAAAAACCTTCTCTCTGTAGGATTTAGCAACCGGCCTCCAATCCTCATCTTCTATTTGAATAACTATGGCCTTGTTGCTATCTATCGCTAAGCCGCCTTATGAACATTCGTTGTTTGATTTTTTGGAAACCATAATTTCTTCTCCACTTTTTTTCACTCCCCACTTGGGATGGAGGTTAATGGTGCAAGGATTCTCTGCCTGATGTTAAGACAATTCACCTTACTACCATTCTGCCAACCCCTTAATCTCTCTTATTGACATTAGGGGTGACCATTCTTCTAATCCACCCAAGACCATCTAGGGGGTCTCAGTCGCTGAGCCTACCCCATTTGATTTGATGTCCATCCAGATGTTGATCATTATGCTCAGTCCTCCTATGCTAAAACCCTACACATCTGCATTGACACTCTATCAACAAAATAACAAATATCAAATCAACTATAAAATTTCTTTATTAATTATATACAAAGAAAATTATAATTATAATTATATAAATTTATATTAAATATAATTATATTTAATAAAATATAATAAATTTATTAAAGTTAGAATTAAGATTATATTTAGTCGATAGGCTATTATAAGTGGGGATCTCACTTCAAACCTGTTTGATGCCCCTAAACCACTAATTCATGCTAAACCGTTGTTTCAGGCAATATAATGCATTGAAAAAATAATGTCTATGAGATCTCTACTATGAATGCATATCAATCTAGATTTTTTTAGATTTGATTCATGATGGCTTCCATTTATTGTGACTCCTCACCATTCTCTCACTCGTGTCCAAACTTTTTATGTATTGTTCGTTTATGTATTTGTACGGTTCAAAATTTGTTCAATCGTGAGCTATAGAATTGAAGAATGCAGGAAAAGAAATGATTGATCTCGATCACTGGATTATTCAAGTGAGGGATAATCAACAGATAGAAGAGGTGGAAGAAGTATGTGTTTATTTGTTCAATGTGCCCAAGGAATTGTTGGCAGTGAAACCTGAAGTATACACTTTGTAGTGTGTTTTGACACTTAGGGTTTCACACCAATGAAAGCTTGGTTAAGCTTTTTTGATGTGACAATATCTTAAATTTATTGTCATCTTTATTTCCTTAAGCTATATTTATGGCTTTCTCATGTAACTTTAAACTTTGTAACCCCTTTTCAAGCAATTTTTCATAAAATGATTCCTTGAAACAAGAAAATAAGTTTTGGCATGAATGAGTTTCTGGTTCAAGCAAAATAAGATTTTTCATTGAAATGGTCAGTAACTACAAAATAACACTAAAAAAATTCACAAAATTTGGAATTTCAGTCTAATAAGGCAGGATTTGCAAAATTTTCAGTAGAATGGAGAGGAACCCACCTGGTAGCAATGGAAGGTCCAAAGTCTATAAACAATCAAAACTCTAATCTATAGACTAGGGGATCTAATCCAACATCCATTATATTTGAATTTTGAGGGTGTCTAGCTTAATGCTATCATTCCAAAACATGATTTCTACTTTAGGTGTCATTGAATGCCACATGAAAAAAATTATTGGGTACCAAAATTTGCAATGGCAAGCTATTTTCCATTACCAGAGTAACAAAAAGATGGATAATTGATATCTTTAATGGCTTTTAAGCTCTATATTTTTTCATAAGGAGAGCAAACCAAATAATAAAATCTAACTAAAAGAACTAAATATTCCACCTTTAAGTTCCTCTGGATTCAAGATAATGTCAGCATACAAATAGCATAATCTAACTAAAAGAACTAAACATTCCACCTTTAAGTTCCTTCAAATTCAAGATAATATCAACATACTTGGCATAAGATTTTATAGGAGATGAAGAGGAAATGAGCCATTCTAGAGGAGAAACAAAGGCTATGTGAACCATGTCTTTTGATGGGCTTAGAACTAATAGAAATAACACCAATATCACTGTTCATTTCTCCATATCTATTCGGTATGTATTTTCACCCACAAGTCCAAAAAACCTAGAAGGGATGACTATTGCCATGAAAAACCATCAACCAAGTCCAAAACTACATGATTCTGATATGCCATCTCAAACTAAGAACATAACCAAAAAATATTGTTAATATTACACACATATAATCTATCTATATCTTCTGAAAGATGGACACACCAATGTGTTGAACAAAACTAGATAATATTTTAGCTCAAGTTAATAAAACCCACTATGAAATTACATTGATATAGAGTTTCTAGTGTTGGTCGAATAATCATTATTGTTGACTCCTCCATCTCCTCCCAAGTCCCAACATGCAAGTTTAACCCTGGTGAATAAACTCCAAAGTCCAAACTACAAATCATGTTGATTCTCCTTTTTATATTCCAAGTACAACAAACAGATCCAAAGTTACACAATCACCAAATGTTGTCCTCCCCATATACTCCCCACGCATCTCCCAATAAGTCATCCACAAATTGTGGATTGGCCATGATAAACCACCACTTAACACTTACATCAGGTAGGTACTTTTATAAAAAAAACCTCCCATCCTCCTGCATTGCATTATAGTTCCAACCATTCAACATCCAATGTCTTAAAAAAGTAAGATACCAAAGTGGGTTTATGGTCTTTGTTTAATTCAATGATTTGTTTTTTACAAGTAGACATTCATCACCTTGGAGTTCCAAGAAGAGGCCATGTTCAAGAAGTAAATGTTTTATGTGCCATATATATTATCTAAAAATAGGGAATATGCTTATCTGAATGGATCATGGTTATCATCAAATTAGGCAAAAAATTATGCATCTATCAACACTCAACCTCTGCTAATTTTCTGATTTTTGCACTAACTCTGACCCTAACCTGATTTTTCTTGATTAGTTTACAAAACCTTTATATTTTGGTTTGCCAATTTATTCTTGAGGAAAGCTTTAGTACCATGGAAGGTATCATGAACATTTTTAATTCATCTAATTGTAGAGTCTCTGTTACAATTTTTCTCTTGTGCAACCTTGAAACCAATATCTGTTATTCATATATAATTCGACGCAAATCTTCCATAGTATAACTGAAGTTGGGCATTTCAAGGGTATGGTGCTATTCTCATTTGATGTTACCATATTGAAGCACCGATTTTAGTGACATGTTATTGGCTAAATAGACACTGCATATGAGTTTATGAGTTTTTAGCAATTTGTGAAGAAGATATATGACGCCTTCTAACTTTATATATTCAATAGACATTTTGAATCACACCCAATGATCTATAATTGAAAAGAGAAGGGTGATCAACATCACATCCTAAAAAACAATTAGGTACAATACTGAAAAATGTGATGTTTTGAAATGTGTAGATCATCATTGCAATCAGATGTTGATAAAATAACATATGAAAGCTTTGTATCATTTTCCCTCAATCAAAAGAGTCTCTCTTGCAGAGTACTGGTGAGTCTTAAATTAGTTGTTTGTAAGTTCCTGACTGTTTTCAAGTTCCTTTCGCAATCAGAACTGTGAAAAAAGTAATTTTACAGTGTGAATATTGATTGTGCAAGTTGACCATTCAATTATGGAAAGCTTTGGAGAAGGAGGGAAGACTTGTATAACAACTAGAGTTTATCCTACTCTTGCACTTGGATAAGATTCCCACATTTACCTGTTCAACAATGGTTCTTCTACTGTGGTTGCTAGTAAATTGACAACATGGGACATGGGGTCCGCCCAACAGCCTTAGCTTCATTTCTTTAGGCAAAAAAGCCATATATAGCAAGCCAACTTGGACAAATAAGTATGTAATCTATGGTCTATTTTTAAGGGAAAAAAAACTATCTAGATCAAGCCAATTTGGGCAAATACGTATGTAATATGTGGTCTATTTCTGAGTTGGAGATTGTCCCTTTGCATTGTTTCAATGTATAAATGGAAAACATATATTTGTAATACTTTGACTTGCAAAGTTACATATATATTAGTTTGTCAAGTGTTGAATAGTATTATTGATTTATCAACAATTGAATAGTATTCCTTGAATATGTTATTGCTTTCCATGGCCCACTTCCTCCATTGGCCACACTTTTACTTCCAAGCGGAGTTATTATATAGAAAGAATGTCTTTTGTAGAAGGAAAAAATCCCTTAAGAAGATACTAAATGAGAAATGAATAAGGAATGGTTTATGAAGGGAAAGGAGTGGCACAAGTAGACAAAGGCAAAGCTAAGGAAAATGATCACCGTAAATAATTACATCTGTGGGAAATTTTATTTTGTCTCACAAATTTATATTTCATTTTTATATGAAAGATTTGGATTTGGATTTAAATTTATCTATTAGCTCTAAATCAAATCAGATTTCCTGTATGCAATCATATCATATCTCTGTGATCAAATCAAATCTTTTGTAGTCAATATTTTCATTTAAATGCTTGTCTCTAGCTCAAGGATCCTAGAATTGTAGATTTGCTTTAAATTTTTTGGCCAATAGATTGAAGCAACAACAATACATAGATTCATTTGGTATTATCCCAGAGATGGAAGCATAATGTAGAGTGGATCACTATCATCCTCATAATCATTACGAAGATTAGCTTTGAAGGGAGTGGTGGAGCACCTTCACATAGTGCTGTGAGATCTTTATTCATAGCTAAGCATAGCTTCCCTTAGCTAAGGTGACTATGCTGGAGCAACACAATGTCATTTGGCTCTACCTTTAGTCATATTTTGCATTCATTTGCAGCCGTATTTGGCACCATTGCTGATTTTTGGCCCTTTTATATGCTTGATTTGATATTTAGTAAGCCTGGTGGAAATTACATTTAGATTTCTACTTTTGCATTAAAACTTGGCGAGTTTAATCTTTGGCGTTAACAAATGCCTAAAATCTTTTGAAATCTACATCTCAATAAAGAATTTTTGACATAGTTTTGGCATTGTCTAACCTAGTATATGCTAGCTTGACCTTGTTTTAAGCCACCGACCTACAAATATATGTTTATAGTTTGTCCCTCTGGTATCAATTTGGTGGACTTTGTCAATATAAAAAAAGTAACAATATTCAAATTGATTGTGGAAGCATAGACAAGGCACACAAAATGTTTGACAAAATGCCTTAAAGAGATGTCATCCCTTGGAGTGCAATTATTGTTGGATATGTGCAAAATGAAATCGTTGAAAAGGCTTTATAAAACTTTCAAACAAATCCAATTGGTAGTTGTCAAGCAAAATTCCACAACCCTTGCCATCATTTTTCCTACCTATCCTAATATAGGGGCTTTGGAATAGGGTATGGACATCCATCAAAGCATAAATAATAGAGACATTTTTTCAGATGTATTTTCAACTTCCCTATTGGACATGTATGTGAAATGTGGAAGAATGGACAAGGCATATGAACTATTTGACATGATGTCTGAAAAAGATGTCATCTTATGGAATGAAATGATTGTGGGATATACAAAAAAATGAATCTGTTGAAAAGGCTTTACAAACTTTCAATAAAATGCAATTAACAAGTGTGAAGCCAAATTTGACAACCTTTTCCAACATCCTCCTCACTTGTGCCAAATTAAGAGATTTGAAACATGGTATGAACATCCATTAGAACATGATGAAAGAGGGATTTTTGGCAGATATTAAAATTGGAAATGCTCTAATAGACATGTATGCAAAATGCGGAAGCATACACAAGGCACATGAAGTACCTCAACTACACTATAATTTAAGGACTCATGTCACCTGGTACATGTAGCAGTATAAAACAATTAATCAACTAGAAACACTGACATATTATTAAAACATGTAAATAGAACTACCATCCAGAGTCTTACCAAGGTTTTCAAAACCCACGAGATACAAGAAGTAAAATTTAAACATTGGATAAAGGTTTGGACATTGAAAAATTGATGGGAGAGCTATTAATGTCTTTGTTCAGCCTATTGGTTGTTCAAAGGTTGCCTCACTCGCTATCAACAAACTTACATTTGCAAAACCCAATGTCACTTTATCCTTCTCCAATAAATTATTTCCCGCATGGGAATTCTAGTAATTCACTCAATCAGATGATGTATTCTTTTATATTTTGTATTTGTTAGGTGCCAAGGCAAATAATTTTTTTGAAGAAAGCCAAATTGTCGACTATGGAGTTTAACAATAGAAGCAATTTGGGCAGTGGTGACATTAAGGTTTGGAAGGATATGAAGGAAAAAATATAAAAAAATGGTCTAACAATTTAAGGTAATTTGTCTAACCTAGCTTCAAAATTGTGTTGGGAGTATTAACTCTTAATTATCTTTTTGGTCCGAATCCTTCTTCTCTGGAGTATTTTTAATACCCAATGTTTAATACATTGTCAAAGGTAAGAGTTATTGTGTTGTATTCTAGGGTCACTTAGAGTTCAAGGAGCACAAGCTTGGGATATTGAGACACTATCAAAAGTGTAACAAAAATAACTATGTTGTATGCTAGAGCTAGTGGAGGGTCACTTAAAGTTCAATAAGAACAAACTTCCAATATTTTTCTTTTTGCAATCAAAGAATCTCAAATGGGAGAATTATATGGATATGGGAGCAAGACCACCCAATCTCCATAATAGATTATCGTCCCAATATTTAGTGGTTTGAAGCTACTTGCATGAGTGTGTCAAAGAAGCTGAAAGCTTGACGAAATAATGGTGATGATCGTAACCTTCTGTTTCCAAGAATTATCCTCTTTAATACACACCTTTCTATTAAGAGCCAATATTTCTTTACCACCATCCTCAAACATTGTTATAATTGTAGGCATAAAATACGTATGGAATTGGGTTGTTTGCATCCACTGATAAGACAAATATTTATAATGGAGACAACAATTCTTTACAAGAGAAGTGAAATGCATTGTAATAGCTTTTGATAAATATGGAGGAAGATGGTGATTTTTTCATAAAATAAGTTTATGTACCCTTAGAGGGAATTAATACAAAGTAGGTGAAACAAAGCAATATTGACATGCTTGTTAAAGGGAGAAATCTTGTTCTTGTGATCGTAATTGGCCCTCCTAAAGCCATTGAAAAGTTTCATAACCACATTTACATGCTAAAAGGGGTAGAAAAACTACAAATCGTCAAGGAAAATGAAACGATTCATGTGTCCATGCAAATTGTCAATTGCATATCATGGTGGGAAATGAAACTGTTGTTATGTTCATAGAAATGGAGAAGCTAGAAGAATGTGTTATTGATAAGGAGAAAGTAAAGTAACTATGAACTTAATAAGTGAGTTGATTAATGATACATGGCTCTTATGGTCTCATCGTCATCTAACTCTTGATGGTTAGATGATCAAAACAAGATTCTTTCTCATGAAGACAATCCAACATTTAAGGAGATTAAATAAACCCTAGTAAAGACAAAATAAGTGAAAAAGCTCAATTCACCAATACATGAAAATAAAAAAATGTAAATTAATGGAAGGATTATACAAGTTCTCAAATATTTCAAACCTACAACCTTGGAAGTGGTACTAAACAAAAGAAATAGAAGGGTAAAAAGGAATGAATCAGGAAGAAGATTCCTTTCCAAATAAGTGGGTATTTTAGAAAACATGTGTGCCAAATATGTTGGTGATTTCTTGTCATTTGGAAAAATAATTGTGTTAGATTATTCCATGTCAAAATAGGTATAACAAAAATTGAAATGAAAGGGGAAAAAATCAAATTACTCTAGGAAGTAAATTGGGAAGAACAAAAAATTGTTTGAACCAAATGAGTTACTACTGTGTGTTTTACCAATAAAAACTCTACGATGAGTTCATTTTCATTTAGGTGTGAGTATTTTCATTAAGAAGTGTTCCATAAGATCATTTCAATTAGCTTCACTATTTTTCATTTATTAGATATTCATTGTGTGAGTTATCAAATGTGTCATCAAGTAGTAGTAGAATGCAGTAATACTTCAACTTAACTTTTGAAAGTTATTGGTAATGCACTAATAAAACATCTATTTAATCAATTAAATACTTAATTTATTTTATTGATATGGGATAGTTTTAAAAATGAAAATGACTCAATCTCTATTCTTTAACAAAACCTCAAAGATATGATGGTTTAAACCTTAAAAATCTTAACATGAAATTACAAAAAATATTTGTAGGGTTTCAAGAAACCATTATTATCATTCTAAATGCATCACATTTTTCGTTCTAGTTGAATTATCTCTTGGTGATTGTGTAAAATTATGCAATTTATATGTAACTAATAGCATGTGGAATTTTCAAACCTTGAAGAGTTCCTCTTTTAGAATCAATTATTTGGGTTTTTTTGTGTGCATATATTGTAATTTCTTGTTCAATATTTATTTAATTTATGAAAAGTTGAATAGTGGGAAGAAGCTTAGGGGCCATGCTCTCAATTTCTTTTCCAATGTATTTGTTCTTTCATACATTAATTTTTATATATTATTTTGATTGATGTCTCTTAGTTGTCCTCAAATTTTGAAAAACTTTTACCATCCTAGACATTTCTTGTCTTGTACACCTTGTCTTATGTTTGATAATAGAAATGATCATTTCATTGTAGAAGATTTAATATGAATCATAAGATTTGGAGCTAATAATGTCTTCTTTCTCTCTCACGTCTACTATTTTGTTCAAGCTGTATTAAAATATTTATTTACTTCACTATAAATAATGAGACACACTAATACTTGTCACCGCCATTCAAACCAACTCAATTCATGAATTATGCTTTTCCAAATTTAATGAAATTATTTTTCTAGATTATTGCAATGAATTACATTAGGAATGTGGAATTAATAGAAAATCTACAACTTTTTTATTTACAAGTTTTTACAAATCCTCATCCTATATTATTAAATATGATGTTGTTCCTCATATATAACTTTTATGCTTTTTTAAATAAGTAATTGAATTGAAGTGTAGTTTGATACAATGTTATTTAGAGAAATATAAGAATCAATTATAAAATGAAATAATATGAATTTTGGAAACCAATCAATTTGTTTACAAAATCTAATTTAAATTGACAAAATGTTAAGAGCAAGAGGTAATTCAATTGCTTAGGTCACCTCTGTAAGAGAAGGACACTTCAAAAATAGTAGCCATTTCTAAATTTTTGCAATTTTTTTTTTTAATTTGTAAAATACTTTTTAAGTGTATAGATCGATTGAAGGTTGCTTTAGTTAATTTAATAAACAAAGATACTAGACATGAACTTCAATTTCTCCTACTTACAAACCATTATCTTTTAAAAATGGTTTTAGAGTATTTGTCCATCAAACACATTAGATTTCAACAATCCATAAAATGCTCGAAATTATTTTAGACTTCGATTGTATGTAAAGTAAGTATTTGCCTCATCAAATAATAATAAATAAATGTCTCTTTAAAATATTAAGGACGTATCTCTTGCACCCCTTTCTCCTCTTTCTTGTTGCACTCCTTTCTCCCCTTTCTAATGCATGTAGTTAGTAAATATTTAATTGCACTTAATTACTCAACTCAAAAGACAAGTAGTGAGTAGAATGTAGCACTTGTTTAACTATCCTAAAATTATTGAAGGATTGTTTATTTAGTTTCCTTAGATGCAAAACATGAACCCATTTTCCAGACGACAAAATTCCCGGGCGCGAAGTGGTCAAATTTACTAGGTGGGGGAGGGAAGGGAAGGGAGGGGAGCGAGTCTCAGCGCGTTTCGTCCGGCCCTCCTACCCGTCTCACACAGTTGAAAGGAGCTTCGAATATTCGCATAACGGCTTTGGACGACTCCAGACAAACCCAAGAACAAACGTACAGCTAACGCGTTGTAGAAAACATAATCTGATCGCCTGGAAGCAAATATATTGAATCCAATTTCGAAGAAGCAGGCGAGAAAATAATGGAGGAAGTTGCAGTAGCGAGCGATGGACGAGCATTGACAGGCGGATCTCAGCAGCTGGCACATTCGCTTTTCGCTAATCATCCTTTGATGGCTGCATTTCTTTCTTTCGCCCTCGCTCAAACTCTCAAAATCCTTACAACCTGGTATTTTTCTTTTACTCTCTTAGCCTTTCAGTTTTCCACATCAAATTAACCATCGCAGTTCCAGAAGAATAAGATTAAAGAAGAAGAAATTCTATTTAATTTTGTTTTTGTGAAATTTATTTGCAGCTTCGTTTACAAGTTATCGTTAGGTATCGGCTTCTCTGCGTTGAAATGTTTACAGCTTAATGTTTGAGATTCGAATTTTCATATCCCGGAATGTCGCCTTGTTCTATGCATCTATTAAATAAAAAATCTGGGTTTATATTCTTAATTTTTCTGGGACTAAAGGTTTTTGCTCATTAAATCATGTTTACTGTTATTGTTTTATAAAATACAAGTGATCTATTGATACGAAGTGCCAAAATTACAGAAAATACATCCTAGAAAGATTAGGGGGTACAGAGACACAGGTGAATAAAGAGAAGACCATATCAGCAAATAAATTTGTCCATCAGAAATCCTCTAAATTTGATTAGAATTGTTTTCCATGTTTCTTTTTCCCTTTGATATGAATCCAAGGTGGACTGGTTGCGAACATTTATGATCTTTGGTATGAATCCAAGGTGGACTGGTTGCCAACATTTGCGATCTTTGATATGAATCCAAGGTGGACTGATTGCCAACATTTATGATCTTGAAAATCTCATTAGATTTGATTTCAGCATTCTTTTGGCTGGTGATGGATCACAAAGTATGATCTGAAATGTTGATACCAAAATTACTAGACAATTTAGTCCAGAAACATTCTCTATCAATTTCATGGACTGTGCACATTTTGGCTAATGACAGGAGAGGTGATTGTATCCTCTTCTGCCGCTTGACTATCAGCCAAGGCAGGAGCTAAACTATTTACTCTACTGGTTTTAGCAGGTAATGTCTCCTTTTTTGTAGTGCGGCCTCTTCGTCAACCACCTCTTCTGGATCCCTCTCTTCAAAAGCCTTGTTCACAAAGCACCTAAGTTCATAAAAACCACATGCAGTGACTGTTGGAATGTGAAGTCGTCATGGATTGCCACTAGTTGTGGCTGAGTCATCATGGATAACCACTAGTGCATCGTTAAGGCGCTCACCATAGGTGACCACACCAAAGGTGTCCTGCCAGAGGCACATTTTTTTTGAGACTTACTATAAACAGCAGGTTTTTATTAGGCGACTTACTATAAATAGTAAGTTTGTTTGGTGACTTACTATAAATAGTAATTTCGACATGTGTTGAACATGTAGTTGTATGATTCATACTAAATTTAGTAAGTTGACTACAATTAGGACTCTGCAACTCAGTTGTTATATGCAACTCGAAGTCATGATTTGAAGTTTGTTGTAACTGTGAAAATTCCCGAGAATCAATACGAAAGATATTTGTCTGTTGTTTTTTTTCCTGGTATAGTTTTACAGGTTTTTCCTCGTAAATTCTGAGTGTTATGTGTTTATGATCTCTATAATTTTCTGCACTTTTAAATTTCATAACAATGACAAAATAGAAAAGGAGGTTGGAGGGAGAGAGATCTTTATTAGGGTATGATAAATAAATAGAAAAGAAGAGCTTATCATTCAGTTGGAAAGAGAAGACAAAAATAAATAAGTAGTATATTTGGATCATAATTTCAGAAAGCAACAATCACATTAGAATTGCACTATGTTGTTTTGCTCCACAAGTTTCAAACATCGCAACATATTCTTAGCAGGGAGAAGGTTTCCTAGTGGGAGATTTCAATACCAGTACTACAAATGAAAAAACTAGCATTCTATGTTGCAAAGAGGATTGCAGTCCTATTTGACTAATGGAAGAAAGAAATCACCAATGGTCAAGATGTTTAGAAGGCAACAAAGATAGTAATCATTTTGGGGAGGACTCACTTTTTGTGATGCCTTTGACTTAATTATTTGCAATGGTTTGGATAGACGGAAGAAATTTGGAAATTTTACATTTAATACTTGCAATGGAGAAAGTGCCATTGATTTTTCAATTTGCTTGCAAAGATTGATTGAAAGGATAGAGGAAGTTATGGTTGATGAGCATATTTGGGATTTGAAATCAGACTGTAGTCTAGTTTCCTTAAGGTTATCTTGGCCAAAAAAAGGAAACTTAGTGTCTTTGACACAAAAAAAGGGCTAGATGGCAAGGACCCATATTAAGGAGGAGAAAACTTTCAAAGGGTGGAATTCTTTTGACACAAAAAAAATGTATTATCTTCAAGGCAGCAGCGGACAGGTCAATTGAGGAGGAGAAAACCCGTTTTCGAGACCTCAACAGTCATGAGTTAACAGATATAATTCAAGGAGCACTTGGCAAGTGCAAAAGAGCAGAAAATGGGAGCCGGGTCATAGATGTTCTGGGAAGTCATAGACGTTCCTCCTTCTTTGAACTCTGTGTTGATCCCCTCCCTCTTCTCCTTTTTTAAGCTTGCCTTGGTCTGCAGTCCTTCATTTTCTCCTACAACTTTCTCATTCTGATGATGGATTATGGAGTGTAATCTGAAATGTTGATGCAAAAAATTTCAAACTGTGGAATCTAGAAATCAAGCTCTCTAATCATTATGGATTGTGGAAATCTCATGTATACGAGGGACAATTACGCCACATAGAAGCAATGAATGATTAGGGAAGAACTTGAAGTTGAAAGGAAGTAGAGGAAACAAAAGGAAATCAATTTATTAGATTATAATAAGACGTATGTATTCCTACTGTCTATCTATGAATGAACTCTATTGTAGAATAAAGATCTTTCTAGGAGAGAAGAAGAATTTATTTTCACCACAATTCCAAGGCAGATAGTATCTATAGTGTGTAACTATAATGCTCCTATATTTTGCATTGTGGATAAGTGGGAAGGAAGACACAAATTAATAGTAAACATCACATTGGTTCCTATGCTAAGGAGCCAATCAATGACTGATTGGAAATTCACTACAAGGCTGTTTGGGCTGATAAAAAAATTAAAGAAAAGCTATACCACACAACAATCTAACCACAATCATTTATGATGTTGTCATTGATGTCAACTAGTGTTTGTACTCTTCCCTGTATTTATCATGAACACTTAAACAACAACCTCTGTCATAAAAATATTCTATGATACAAATTCAACAAAAATGGAGAGCGGGAAAAATGGCATTGGTGCATCTGGTGGGGCTGCTGCCTGCGATGCAGGTGGTACGCTGGATTTTGTTTGAGGTGCCAGGACTGAAACTTCAAAGTCAGTGAAAGACTCTTCTATTAGGGTCCCACATGATGGAGAATTTTTCATTGACTTGGGAGGTGGTTGGGGCACCATCAAGACAAATCCTCCGAACGACCTAAGGGATGCGGAACTAAAGAAAGATCATTAGAAAGCCCGCCCTTGGTCGTCTTTGTTTGGAGTCAAGCCGAATGGGAAGTCGGTGTTCCCGGAGTTGAACAATATTTCAGACCAATCTAAGGGTACGCATGCTATTTTCATCCCAGATCCTGTTATAGACCATTCGGTTTCCTCAATGACCTTAACTTTAGTTGGAAATTTTTTGGGGCCGAGGCCGAACATAGATAATGTTAGATCTTTTATTAAGAAGTGGGCTTTGAAAGGCCAGGTTGAGATTGCAGCGATGACGAAAGGTTTCTTTTCCTTTGTGTTCACCAATGGAGAGGACCATTCGTTTGCTCTCTATAGGGGTCCCTGGATGTTTGGCCAATCTTCTTTGGCTCTTTAGAAATGGTCCCCTAATCTGACCCTTAATGACTCTATTTTTACCTCTGCTCCAGTCTGGGTAAGGCTTCTAGGTCTTCCTCTAGAGTATTGGAACGAGGATGTCTTTAGAGGGCTCGCGAGTACATTTGGAGAGCTGCTGTCTATAGACCCTATGATTGCGGCTAGAACCAGATTGGTTTATGCAAGGCTTTGTATCAATATTCATCAACTCTCTGATCTTCCTCAGACCATTGATCTGGTGTCTAAGCTAGGAAAGTGGTCCCAACCTCTGGAGTTTGAATCTCTTCCTTTTGCATGCTTCGTATGCAAAAAAGGGGGTCCTTGGGCCAATCAATGTCCTATTAAGATGCAAAGAAAGAATAAGGAGAACAAAACCCAGCCTAAAAAGATATGGAAGGAAAAAGAGAATAATGTTGGGGAAACTTCAGAGGCTGGGTCCTTAGCTAAATATGAGGACAAGGAGACACAAAAGGAAAACGTAAATGCCCAGATCCCTTGAAAAGAGTTTTGCGAATCAAAAAAGAAAGGCCAAATTGAAAATTCTCTTTTGTTGGTGTCCCCACTATCTCAAGAAAGAGCGCAGAACAAGGATAATGATTTAAGGGGGAAATCCAAAATAAAGTCTTGGAAGAAGGGGAAAAGATGAAAGTGTAGGATCACAACAGAATGTGGAGAAGAATCTGGGTAGGGATTCTTCAAAGGAAATGGATGAGCCTTCGTTACCCTCTCGGATTGAGGATTCTCAAAGCAAGGAGCAAAATTTCCAGAAGGGTGAACCTTTTGAAGATGCGCAACATAGTAACAGTCTTGAGGATGTTTCCCTCTTGAAATCCTTCAAGGATAACCTATTGGTAGAGGACATATCCTCTGTCCCTGAAACTATGCTTTCAAGATCCAACTGGGGGGATGAAGTCTTTGATAAGGAGTTGGAAGAACAAACTATGGACCTGTAAGAGGGGAATCCTTGGTCTCAAGTAGGAAAAAGGGGAAGTATGAAGAAACCTGAAATCCAGGGTGTTACTTCAACAGTTAAAAAGGGGGTCACAACGAGGAGCATGAAAGTTGATGTTGGAACCCCTAAAAAAGGATGAGGCAGAAACTCTAACATAACTGTTAGAGAAAATGAGAGTAAACAAAATATTGCGGATGGAAAACAACTTACCATCCAAGAGTCTTGCACCCCAGTTAAAAAATGAAGATAATCTATTGGAATATTAGAGGGCTAAACGCGTCTCATAAGCAGGGTGTTCTCAGAAATTTGGTAAGAGATCACAAAATTGATATTATTCTTATTCAAGAAACTAAAATGGCTAAAGATGAAGTTGAAAAGATCAAGCTTTTCAAAAATTGTGGAGTGGTTGGAAGTAGCTCGGATGGTGCCTGTGGAAGGACTGCGATCTTTTGGAATTAGAATTTTATTCAAGGGGAACCCTTATCCTCTGACTCAAATCTTTTCAATGTTAAATTCAATCACATTAGAGATGACTTTTACAGGATCCTTTCTAATATCTATGCTCCTAACACTAAAACTGGTAGAGCGAAGTTTTGGAAAAAGCTGGCTGATTGTAGAAAGAAATTTTTGGATAGTGCCTGGATTATCATGGGTGACTTTAACTCTCCTCTAAGAGACAATGAGAAATATGGGGGGATCTCAAACCCAACTTGATGGTAGAGTGGACCTGATGGACTTTATTAGCCAACAAGCCCTTATGGATGTGGATTTGCAAGGTATCAACTACACCTGGTCAAATAGAAGGGTAGGCAAAGATTTGATTCAAGTTCGCCTTGATAGAGCTTTAATTTCTAACTACTGGTTAAAAAGATATTTTTGCTCACTTACCTCTATTGCTAGAATTGGATCGGATCATTTTCCTATTTCTTTTGTTGTTGATCCTGTCTCTATTAAGAGAGACTTTCGTTTTCGCTTTGAAAAAATGTGGTTATCCCAGCCTAATCTAGAGGAAAGAATCATGGAATGGTGGAATGTAGATGTTGATGGTACTGCTATGTTTAGAGTAGCTAAAAAGCTAAGAAACAGTAAGGACAAAATCAAGACATGGAATAAAGATGTTTTTGGAGATATCTTCCAAGCCAAGAACTCTATTAAACAGGATCTTCAAGATGTTCAGGATAGTATCCAGCAAGAAGGCAATTCCAGAGAACTAATGGATAGGGAGAATGAAATTTTGGTTAAATACCATGACATAATTTCCAAGGAAGAGATTTTCTGGAGGCAAAGATCTAGATCTCTATGGCTTCAAGAAGGAGATAGAAATACAAGGTTTTTTCACATGAGTGCTTTGAAGAATCGTGCAACTAGAAGAATATCCTATATCCAAGCTGATAAAGGGAGAATTGATAATGAAAAAATATCATGTCTGAGATGGTTGGCTTCTCCTCCTCTCTCCTTTCTTCAGACAGGAATCTTATAAGGGAGGATCAGGAGAATCTCCTATCTGCTATTCCCTCAATTTTGAAAGAGGAGCATAATATATTTTTGACAACTATCCCTTCAATTAAGGAAATAAAAACTACTGTTTTTTCTTTTGAAGGGGAAAAATCTCCTGGACCTGATGGGTTCCCTATGTTCTTCCAGATATACTGGAGTAGTGTGGAAAATGATATTTCTCATGCTGTTAAGGAGTTCTCTGGATCAAGATCTCTTCTTAAGGAATTAAATGCTACCTTCTTGGTTCTTATTCCTAAAAAACCAGGAGCTGATACAATGGATTGCTTTAGGCCTATTAGCCTATGTAACTCAATTTATAAGATCTTTTCGAAGGTGCTTACGACTAGATTGTTGTCAATCCTTCCTTCAATTTTATCTCCTCAGTAGAATGGGTTTGTACCAAGAAGACAAATCCTAGATTCCATTACAAAAGTTCATGAAAACATCCATTCTCTGGAAAGCTCAAAAAACCAAGGTTTTTTCCTCAAGCTGGATTTATCTAAAGCCTATGGCAGGGTTGATTGGGATTTTCTTTGTCAGGTGCTAAAAGCCTTTGGTTTTGGTGGCCGAATCGTCCAACTTATTATGCAACTTATGACTACCTCTTCTGTGGCAGTTATTGTTAATGAGACCTCTTCTCAGTTCTTCAAGCCTTCCAGGGGTCTCAGGCCGAGAGATCCTATTTCTCCTATCCTTTTTGCCATTTTGGCTGAAAGCCTCGGAAGATTTTTTCAAAAAATGGTTGCTAATGGTATCATTCAAGGCATCAAACCTTCCTCTGCTGATCTTACTTGTTCTCATGAGCAGTTTGTCGACAACACCATCCTTATGGGGTCCTCTTCTATCAAAGAAGCTAAGAATATGAAGGAGGCCCTTAATACTACTAGGGCTACAAGGCAGCTGATCAATTGGAATAAAAGCTCCTTATTTTTCATCAGTACCCTTGAGGAAAGGCAAAGAAAGATTTCTAGAATTATTGGTTCTTCCATTGGGGATTTCCCTTCTTATCTCGGTCTCCCGTTGGGTTTGAAGCTGCCTGACTCCTTCTCGTCTTCCCTCATTGACTGATTCAACAGAAAGTTAGCAGGCTGGAAAGGTGCGCTCCTAAGCCATGCTAGTAAGGTTCAGCTTCTGAAAGCTACCCTTCAAAATTTGCCTATTTATGCTTTGAGCCTTTTTAAGATTCCTTCTAAATATGCTGAGAGTATAGAGAGGATCCAGAAGCGATTTCTTTGGTCAGGTGTTGAAGAACAAAAAAGAATGCCTTTGGTTGCTTGGGAAAACGTCTATAAGCCTAAGAGACTCGAAGGTTTCGGATTAAGGCCTATCAAAGCTATGAATAAAGCTCTGTTGGCTAAACAAGTGCAGAGGACATTTGGGGAGGAAAAGGAGTGGAATAAAATAATGAAAAGTAAATATCTTTATGGCTATCATTTTATTGCTGATTTTTTTGAGTTAGATTCCCCCATAAAAGGTTCGTTTATTTGGAACGACATCCAACAAGCCAAAGACTTGACAGCTGAAGGCAGTAGGTGGATTGTGGGGAATGACAATAGTATTCTGGTTTGGGAAGATAGATGGCTTATGGATAGACTTTTGGGTGCTATCCCAGTCTTTAATTGCTTTGCTGAAAGGAGCAAACTTTCCTTTGGCCTTCTTGTTAGCGACTATTGGCATAACCAGCCTTGGGTGAATTTAAATGAGATAGACAATCTCTTGCTCTTGTTATGAGATCTCTTCAGGTTTGGTCTATTAGGATGGATACTGATGACTCCTTGGTGTGGGCTGCTACCTCTTCAGGAAAGTACTCTGTCTCTTTAGCGGCCAGCCTATGCTCTTTTGAATCTTTCTGTTGATAAACCTCCCTTTTGGTCTTAATCCTGGGTGAAGCCTCTGATTCCTAAAATTAACATGTTTTATTGGCTTTTTCTTCATAATAAAGTTTTAACTGTTGATAACCTCCGTAAGAGAGGTTTCATTATGCCTAATAGATGCTATTTGTGCAAGTATGTTGAGGAATCGACGTATCATATTATGTTTGAGTGTCCCTTTTCTTGGGAGGTCTGGACAAAGCTTCTCCAGAGGTGGAATTTATGGTGGACTTTCCTAGGATCGTTGCAGGATTTCTTCATCCAGTGGATTTCAGTTGATATTCCTATAAACAAAACTTTCTGGCTAATGACGGCTCCTCTTGCTATTTGGAAGATATGGAAAGAGCGCAACAATTAGGGAAATATATTCCTCATCTCTTGTGGTTTCTGAAATTTTTTTTAGAGGCATTCAAGAAAACTTTTTATGTTTTCAGAACTCTAAATATCTTTACGCTCTGGATTTTGATCTTAGCTCTTCCAAGGATTGGGTGTCTGAGGGCTGGAAAAGATCTCAAAAAAGTAAAAGAGAAGGGGTTGTCTGGTTGTCTCCTCCTCAAGGCTGGGTCAAAGTTAACTTTGACGGTGCAGCAAAGGAGAACATTGGTCAAGCTGGATGTGGGGGTATTGTGCGTGATAGTTATGGTAACTGTCTGGGGGCCATTGCTTTTCCTTTGAGTGTCCAAACAAACCATGTTGTTGAGGCCATGGGAGCTCTGCAATCTCTTAAAATGGTGCAAAATCTTTAGTATAGAAATGTGTGGGTCAAAGGTGACTCAAACAACATTATTAAATGTTTAAAAGGAGAATTTAAGGCTTCCTGGTCGATTAATCATATCATTATGGAAGCTATAGTAATTATCAATTCGTTTAATAATCATTTTATCTCCCACGTGTACAGAGAGACCAACTTGGTGGCGGATGCTTTTGCTAACCTAGGTGTCAAATCACCAGATATCATCACTTGGCATGGGGAAAGGAAATAAATGAGGACACTTTATCCCTCATAAGGTTTGATAAGACTAACAACAAAGTGGGAGTTATATTAAGTAATCATGATAATGATAGATAAGCTTTTAGGGTACATCGAAGGTTTATTTAATTGCCCGGGAAGATTTGATATAATTAAGGCAATTAATTGGCGTCACGTGTTGTGGTTCGCTATTTTTGTGGTGATTTCTCAGAGCTTCTTCATTCAAGCTCATCTCTCTTCTATGTGTTTTGAGATTGTCAAAATGGGAGGGTTAAAACGCAAAGAACCTCTTAGTTGTGAGAAATGGAAAAAACTAAAGAAAGGGGGTATTATGCCATTTCTGGAAAGGCTCCATGGCTTTGATAGTAACGTTACCAAGCAATTTGTGGTTGGTTGGGAGGAAGGCTCTGTGGTGATGTGTGGCAAACAAATTGCCCTAAATGAAGAGCTCATCGCGGAAGTTACGAGTATTCAACATAGAGGTATGAACGTCTTTAGGGGTAGGAAGATTTCTGAAAGAGCTGTTAATATGTTTCCTAAAGAAGATGCTGAGACGGACAAACTTGTTAATTCTTCTGGCTTCTATGATGTGGATCACATCAAGCAGATATGGAGGAAGGTTCTCATTGCCCTTATGGAGTATATTATTGTTGATAATTGTTATACTAGGGCTCATAGTTACCATTTTGTTCTATTAAATCATTTCAGGCATAAAATGTATGTTTCTTTTCCCCATTATCTGCCGCGCTCCCTTAATCATAGTATTAGGGATCATAAGAAGAAATCTAGCAATCCTTTGCTCCATGAAGGGCTCATCTATTTGATTTACAAGTTCTGTCGGGATAAAGTCCCGGATACGATCTAGAAGTCAGTTGAACCAAAAAAAGAAAAACTAAAAAGGAGATTAGAGGAGTTTGGAAGCGGGAACACGAAGTTGCCGTCCCCTGTTTCCCTCAAAAAACCTAAATGCAACCTGGATAAGCATAACTCCAATGATGAGAAGGGTATGGAAACTGAAGATGATGAAGGTGATGAGGAGTGTTCAACTGATCCTCCAGGTAACAAAAATATTGAGGAGGGTATGGACATAGAAGAGGATGATAACGATAAAGATGAGGAAGAGCAGATGGAAAAGAAAATGGGTTCTGATATGCCTGGTAATGTTGAAGTTTGTCAGGGTTTGAGTAAGGTGTAATCTCCTGGGAATTATGATCAAAGCCTCCCCGGGAATATTGAAGCTCTGCAGGAGCCTACGCCTGGTGCCTCTGTGAAGAATAAAAGCCCTAATTCGATGGAGCTTATGGAAAATCTAAAGAGTATGACAAAGGAGAAAGTCCCTGTCCTGGTTGAGTATGTGAGCTCTGTCGAGCATGATATGCCGATCTCTCCTGAAGGAACCAATGAGATGACTGAGGATTCCAAAGATGACCAACCTTCTAGTAAGAACTTGAACCAAAATGAAGACAATGTTCAAATGTTTATTGAGGATATGCAGGATAAGAGGGAACCTACTTTGGGTGTTCTTCAAACGGCCAAGGCTATGTCCTTGTACTCTTATCGGCTTAACAGATGGACTCTCCACAAGATTAAGAGCCTTAATTTGAAGTATCGTGCCCTCCTCTAAGATTGAGAATATGGAGCATGAGAACAAGTCTGCTTGCTCGTTGGAGGAGAGATCGGAGAGTTTGTGTACCAGAGTGGAGAAGGAGAACACGCTTAATAAGATCCTCCAGAACAATAATGAGAGCATTAGAATCTCAATACCGTGGTGAAGTTGGAAAACTCTTTCAATGAGAAAAAACTGTTTATCTGGATTCTGACGCTGGGGATGTTGCTAGTCAAGGCTCTGGTCCTGGGAGAAGGACAAGGGCAAGCATGAAAAGTAAAGCGACAGCTGTTCCGAAGGAGATTTTGGATCTCAAGGAGACCGTTCAGAAGATGTCTAATCTCGAAAAGGAGGTGGTGGGTACCCTTGGGGACCTGGCCTAGTTCTGGTTTCCTGTGTCTCTTTCTTTTTTTTTTTTCTTGCTAGTTGTGCTGCTTCGCTGGTTTTGTGGTGCTGGGTGTCTGAAATGTCCCTAACGGGTATTTTCCCCAAAGTTCCTCAAATATATCTCAGCAGATTAAAATATACAATCTCATGTAATAAACATATTGATTCTACCAAAATAAACCAGCAATATGCTCCAATAAAACCCTTAGCAAATGTTATTGCATTATATAACAACAATACAACAACAATGGAATTACAAACAACCCAACCTGAAATACAATATGCAACAGTAAGATCAGATGGCAAGAACCTGGAAGTGCAATGGTGAACTCCGTCGCGAATCCACCTTAGAGATGAATTGGGTTTCCGTCCAATCCACCGAGAAAGCCTGAAGGTTTCCATCCTCAGGTTTCAGAATTGAAAGCTAGAAGCTCCCTGGATTCTCCAAGAGAAAATGAATTCATAAACTAAGCATCCCTCAAATGAGCCTCCATTCCTTCTTTTAAAGCCACAACTGTGACTCTTCAGTTTCCCTTCTCTGTCTTTTCATATTCCCACTTTATGTCACTTTAAATTAATATATCCATTTAATTATAAAGTGGCATAGTAATAAAATATGAAATCTTCTAGCATTAAAATGGATGACCAAACGAACTCGGAAGATGACGTGTGATAGCTTGTCGGAAATCTCTCGACGATATGCTTCAAGTCCAATACTGAAATGCCAAGAAAACTGAACCCTGTCGACTTACTATAAATAGTAAGTATCTGGAAACCCTGCAAAAACTACTCGGATTGGCCTGAAATTGGGATTCCTTAGGCCAAATATCATATTGATCCAAGTAAAGCCCTGGTTAGCCCATCAGACCAAGATAAAATGACTAACGACGCGACATAAATAATGTGCGTGAAAAAGGGGACATTACAATCCTCCCTTCTCAGAGATTGCTTGCCCTCAAGCAATCGGTACCTACATGCTATGACCAAAATGCCTGGATCCCATACCAACCTCAAGGAAATTGCCCCACTCGGCTGCTATGTTACCCTGACAAAAACGTGACCAAAAAAGTGAAGCCACTCATTACTCCCCCGAAACAACAATGCATCAGTCATACTAATACCAGGATCCCAAACAATTAGACTGACACGATCACCAAATATGAGTGAATCGAAAAGTCTCAAGATGCAACCAAAACTAAACACCTCTCCATCAGCAAGAGGTAAAGCAAGAAAAAGTATATCACCCATCATGCAATAAGACACAACTGCCCATCCTGAACCGCTGATGTAGAAACCAAACTGCCCAATAGCTGAACTCACCGTGTCACTCCAATCTGGTGACCAAGACTCATCTCTAGTACCTAGACCTGGGTCCCAAATCTTGCAATCAATCTCATCCTCGTCATGGGGATTGGAAATATCTTCCTCATCTAGCTCAAAAAGGGGATTATCAAATGTCAGATCAACATCCACCTCAAACAAGAGATTGTCAACCGACTGAAAGTTATTCAACTACAAAGAAGTTCTGGATGATCCAAAGATTTGTCCTTTGATTTTTTGGGACAGCTATCCAAATCATAAGTCTGCTGTATGCTATCAAGTTCTTGAATTACTTCCTGAAAGAACTCAGACCTTCCTTTGTCGTCCTGTTTTCTGTATTGGCTAGTGGCAACAATTAGATCTCTTGCTTCCTGAAGAGCAATATGTGTGTGCTCCAATGTTTCCTGAGCAACATTAAGCTCTCTATTGAGCTTATTAACCTCATCCTCCTTTTCCCTCAACTGCTTAGCATATTTTTCAGCAACCTGTAACAGGTAGTCGTGATCTGAAAGTAAACATAGATATTCTGATTTCCAAACCTCACAAGCTGTTTTGACACCCTGTAAATCAGCAACATAAGATTCACTCCCAATACCATTTTGTCCTCTTTCCATCTGAGCCTTCCTGTAAAGATCTTCAATAATCCTGTGAGTGCTATCATGATGCACAAGAGCTGCAATAATGACAT
>MU224536.1:752053-795169 GCA_018584345.1 Thuja plicata | reverse complement strand
GATTCTTCAAAGCATGCTTCTCACCATTGTTATTTTGAAATGCATTCTCTGATTGGTCATCTAAATCATCATTATGCATACGTGATGTGCTGCTATAGAAATCATATGATTCCTCATATCCTTCACAGGTGTTATCATTGTCCTCATAGCCCTCAAACCCATTTGTATGAAGAGGTAAGGTTGCTGTTACGTCATCTAACAATTCCTCATGACATGAATTGTTAAAGGCATCCAACTGGTTGTCACAATCTTTAACCATATCTTTGTCGATTTCAACTTCTAAGTTGCCAAAGTAGAGTTGTGAATACTCTTCACCTGTGATGATCAATTCTTTCTCCACATTAACCCTCTTGGCTGATTGGAAGCTATTTTCCTTTGTGCCTTCATCATGTCCTGTAAGAGATGAATTCAAAGTTACCCTTTCATCATCCCTTGGCTGCAATATATCTCCCCCCTGAATAATACCACAAACATGTTCAAGTGACCAGGCCCCTTGGCATGTAGAACAAATCTGGCTTCTTCTAATTTGGTTCTTGCTCATTTCCGGAGATCCTGCAATCTGTATTCCTACTAATATTTGCTCATTTTCAGTCATAAAATCCTTGAACCTTTCGACCTTATGCTCAATCAATTCAGCTAAGAGCTCATATGCCACGGGTGAGGTCCTTTGTTCCCCTCTCCAGATTGCCAACAAATCTGATTGCAACTGCTTACATATGTCATTGTCCTCATCTAAGATCAAGGACATGATAGTTTTTATGCAAGCCTTCACCTTGTCTGGATGATGCTTCCTGAAATTACTTAGGAGGCACTGAAATAACTGTTGAATCATTTGATCACAACCGAGATTCCACATGTGAATAAAATTTTTAGTTCTTGCCATTAATTCCAAGATTTTTGCTCGCTTACCAAAGGTAGGACTTTTATCATTATTTAGTCCACCTAACTTGTCCACAATCCGCTGTAATACCTGCTTCCAAATGTAATCGTTATAAGGTGTAATAGAGGTTGTAAATCGTGTGATCTCACTAAGACATGAGGCGACTGCAAGCCTAACATCTTTATGTGGATGTTCCATAAACCTGCGTTGGACTAAAGCAACCATTGAGGGCTGCAAGGCCCAATTGAAGAGCCTGCAGTCAGTCGGGTCTATCCTGATAGATATGAATCTATCTCTTCCAATTTGACAAGCACACCTCCCATATCTTTTATATTCTCCAATTGCCATCCAAGGCAATATAATTCATTCCCTATTTCAATTTCTTTTTGCAGGTCCCTTAAATGTCATCATAAAATGTGTCATTGAATTCTTTTGAGAGCACAAGGCTTTCCAGATTTTCCATTGTCTAAATTTGTTTTGTTTCCCACCAAATCTGATGCGTTGAAAGACTACCCCTGATTCTACAAAAAAATTGTTAAACAATTTGCATTCAATTTGATTTCTTTGAGTTTCAGTTCTCTGTAATATTCTCTGCTTGTTCTGCTCCAAAATTAAGTTGAATGGGTTTGATATTTTATCAAACACTTGGCATACAAAGTGTTAAATACCTGATTCTTTCAGTCAGTCCAAATATTTTCAACCAATTGTAGTTCTACTTGTCTCTACACATGAATGCTCAATTGGAAATGACACCAACAAGGAGCTGTTATAGTTAGCCTATTTCTGCTAATACGGATGCTGGAAATCATTGTTTGCAAGCTGATCACTAAATTCCTTGTTCTATTCTTTTAACTTTCAAATTTAGCTGGAGCCACTTTTGGGACCAAACGTTTGCACAGATTTGGTACCAACCTGTAGATGCACAATACTCTGCTAGAGTCCTTAAGAAGATGGGAACCCCAATTGCTATTGAGCCTAAGGTCTAACAGTAATCATAGAAGTGAATATTCTGAGACTTTTAGAACTTCCTATTTGATTTTTCCAGCTCTCTTGAGAAAAGGGCCCCAACGACAATCACCTAGGTATGAATTAGAGGTGATCCTTGCTTTTGTAACTCAAGCAGGTTGGAATAATTATGGAAGCCTGTTTGTGTTCCTTCATGACTGCTCTAGTGTAGTCTATTCAATGATTTTGCACGAGTATGGTTTCCAATAGTTTCAATGTCCCTGTATTAAATTTGACCCGCTTTCCTTCTTCTGCATGTATAAGATCCTTCAGTCTTGATTTGCAAGGATTTGTAAAAAAAACAAGCAATATATCATTGCGTGACTTCAATGACTCATTGGATAAATTTTTGCCATCATAGAGTAGTCTTCAACAACCTCAGTGAATCGTTCTGAAGAATCTTCCCAAGCTTCAGTTTCTACTACTCAATAGAAACTCCCGAATATTGCAGGACAAGAAGCCGTTTAAAATCCCCAATACTCTCGTCTCAGCTTTCCGTCATCCCACGGAAACTATACATAATATATAAATCGAGTACTATAAAAAATTGGGTCCCACCAAACAATTAAATTTGTCTTCACACCACACAGATTATTCTGCGATGATGTATATGTCTGGCTTAAATAATTCTTAATCATAAGCTCGACCAGCACACCATTTGTTCAATCGAACTGCAGTAACGTATCTCCCGTAGTTTAATATTTTTCGAACCAAACCATGCCCGTTACTCCATCCACAGTGTTGTAATGACCAAAGAGCCGTCATAAAACTTTCTGCAGTGGCCAGTGACACGATATGAACGTTCTTGGCTTGACCATACAATAGTAAGGAGATTGAATCCCAATGACGTTAAACTAATATCATGAGATGTGTCGACCAACTACCCAGCTAGGCATCCGATCACTATTAAATCATAATCCACGCCACATTATCAGCAGAGTATTCTCCAACCCGAAACATGTTAACTCCATTCACTTATTAGACGACCCTCCCTGATTGGAATTAACAGGCGGTGTTTATTTCCTTTCGACTATTGAGTTATCAACTACGGCTCCAGAGAAGGACTTCTTAACTTCCGCTAAGTTTCTTCCCCATCAATCACTCCTTTAATCTTCCATTCAGACTTCCAATCTAAAAATAGCCACGATACATAGATTTGTCCCGACACAAAGCTTGGCTTAATATGGCAAAGCCACAACACTTACGAATCAAGAGACACAATATTCTTCAGCCCTTTGTTTTGTCAATTTCAAATCATGTCTCTGTCAAAACTAGTAATTCCACCACGAATCACCTACGAGAATTCCCTTTGAGCCTGTAACGGTGATTTAAATTGCTCACAAACTGCCAATATTGAGTTTAACACTCACGCGGCTACACTGATTGATCCTCGCACCATACGCACAGTAAATTTTCTATTTGTTACCACTATTGCTCGATATTGTTCTTTTACGCGGTTTACTTGCTCCCAAATAATCCAAAGACGTTTTTTCTGCAATACTAACTAGAATCTCACCGTCTTAACCAATACCAATATTCCAAAACCTGGACTTGCACTCTGGATGCAATCTCCAGGCACCCGCAAACAATTACTGAGAATCATGATCTGGAGCATCGACAAATTTTAGGTTTTTCTGAAAATATTAACTACCCACGACAAAGATTTCAATAAGGTCTGACAATATTAAATCTTTATCTCAATGTCCTCTCGGTTGCAATACTAATTTACCTCGTCAGCCATAAATAATTATACATGACTCAATATTTAATTATTCAAACTTACATTTCCGCCCCACAAATTCTTTCAGCCAACACAATGATAATTTTGATAACAGAGCTTTCTGTAAATTTGTCGCTGAAGAAAAACCCTCACAGGCTGGTAGGAAAACCAGCTCTGATACCATTGAAATGTCCATAACGGGTATTTTCCCCAAAGTTCCTCAAATATATCTCGACAGATTTAAAATACAATCTCATGCAATAAACATATCGATTCTATAGAAATAAACCAGCAAAATGCTCCAACAAAGGCCTCAACAAATGTTATTGCATTATACAACAACAATACAACAACAATGGAATTACAAACAATCCAACCTGAAATACAATATGCAACAGTAAGATCAGATGACAAGAACTTGGAAGTGGAATGGTGAACTCCGTCGCGAATCCACCTCAGAGATGAACTGGGTTTCCGTCCAATCCACCGAGAAAGCCTAAAGGTTTCCGTCCTCAGGTTTCAGAATTGAAAGCTGGAAGCTCCTTGGATTCTCCAAGGGAAAATGAATTCATAAACTAAGCATCCCTCAAATGAGTCTCCATTCCTTCTTTTAAAGCCACAACTGTGACTCTTTTGTTTCCCTTCTCTGTCTTTTCATATTCCAACTTTATGTCACTTTAAATTAATATATCGATTTAATAATAAAGTGGCATATTAATAAAATATGAAATCTTCTGGCATTAAAATGGATGACCAAACGAACTCGGAAGATGACGTGTGATAGCTTGTCGTAAAGCTCTCGACGATACACTCCAAGTCCAATACTGAAATGCCATGAAAACTGAACTCTGTCAACTTACTATAAATAGTAAGTATCTGGAAGCCCTGCGGAAACTACTCTGATTGGCCTGAAACTGGGATTCCCTAGGCCAAATATCATACTGATCCAAGTAAAGCTTTGGTTAGCCCATCAGACCAAGATAAAACGGCTAACGACGCGACAGAGATAATGTGCCCGAAAAAGGGGACATTACAGTGTCTGCTGGTTTTTGGCAGTGTTTTTGTCTAGGGTGCTTTTCTGCTTATCTTAATGTAACCTGTTTGTAAAGGGTTTTGAGTCCCTTCAAAACCTGTTTTTGCAATTAATCGAGAACAATCTAACCACAATCAGCCCATGTCATAAAGCTAAAATGGAATGCCCGAAGAAACCAAAATAATTTAGGGAAAGTAATTAAAAAGTTTCTCATACAAAACAATATTTATAATTTTATACTAATGTGGACCGCACCTAGTCAAATTTTTGTTTGAGTTTGTCCATATTCTAGCAGTAAAAAGAATGGTTCTAGTCTTGAAACTCACAGAAATCATTTTGAAGAGCAATATTAAGGATTGGATAATACTACAAATGAGATTATTAGAACAAGCAATGACCTTTATGATAGCCACCCCATGGATCCTAAAGAAAGGAGAGAAGAACTTTGGGATATTTTTTATAAACTCTCTGATTCAACTAATTACAAATTGTGAGAATATTGAAAGTTGACCAAAAAGATCTAAACTTATTTCAGAAAGAACATCACATTTAAGGTCATAGATGTGTGTCATGCTTCTTGTTCTCATCTTAAGATATGGGAAGCTCACTTTCCCTCTTAGAGTCAAAGAGATATCTGTAAAACTGTGCCAGGGTTGGGCCAACCAAAGTGGTTCATTGCAGATATAGTTGATGCCAAAAAAGGGGAAACTGATTTTTTGGATTGTTGCTTCCCTTACCTTATTTCAAACTCTGCTATTTCCAGATGTCATTTGGTTTCTTCTCTCTATGGATGAGAGAAAACTCAAATTATGGACCTTGCAAATTTCCAACTGTGGTTATGTTGTTGAGAGTCATTGGAAATTAAATCCTGGTCCAAGTTTGAAATATCGGTCTAGCGCAGGGGAGGTTGAATTGTGAAATGGATCTTTATAAAAATAATCCCAATAAAGTTATAAGTTGCAAAGACCAGGCCATTAGCAGAGTTAGCTATGGCTCACAGGGTTTTGCAAGACAATATGGATAGCTAAGAAAAGTAATTGGAAAACAAGAAAGACATGGTTGTCAAAGAACCAAATCCACGAGACCCAGCAACAAATAGACAGTTAATGAAAAACATTATATTTCCAAGATTGATTTGGGATCTTGGTAATTGCATTCTAATTTGTGATTGCTCAAGGACAAGCAATCTTGGGAAGGGTGGATTGTGATGTTCCTGCCAAAGAGGCTAACAGATTGCAGCATTTATAACATTGACATGATCGGAGATTATTCCCAGCAACTAGGCAATTTATAGTTACTGCTCATCTCCAGTGCAACTAATCCAATAAGAAAGGGTGCTAACAATAGACAGAAGCATATTAACTTTATTTAAAATTAAATTATTATTCATGAAGTGCAGCGATGAAGGGTTGTAACTTTTGCAAAGACAATAGTGTAGAAGAGTTGTGACTCCCTCAAACATGAGGTATAAAAGAGAGATCATTCCTTTTTGGAGAGGACATCACTGAGCGAATCAATTGGGAATAGAATTTTATGTGACTTTGTAAGAAAATTAATAATATATTTTAATTTAAGAGTAGCGATAGTGTGTGAAAGGATGCGATTTTTTAATATATATATATATATATATATATTCCAAGAAATTCATGGAACCATAAAGTCATTCAAGTATCATTCAGGAATTTACTCATCGATTCATCAAGAAATATCAACCAGCCAAAGCAATCAGCAATAGTCTAGCAAATGAATCAAGCAACCAGTTTTTTGAGGAAGTGACTTGCAAATGGGAAGGACGAAATCCCTTCCAAGTTCATGACAGGATAAGGTTATTGCTCTTTCCGAGTTTGGACAGAAACCCAAATCTTGGTCAAGGAGACAAAACCCCTCCAAGGTTAGACCAAGAGTTTTAAGGACGAAATCTTGGCAAGTTAAAGATGAAAACCCTTGATATTGCCATTGTTGAATCAGGGACAACAACCTCTAATTCAGCAGATTTGTAAGCATTTTCAAAGAATTCAAAATAAGATCGACTTAGGGTATCACACTATGACTTATTGATCCGAATATTATAATAAATTCTTAATCTTTGACAAACGTATTATCATTATGATTAAGGATTATTGTCTTAAAGCAAAAATCAGGAATATCATAAAAAGGGACATTACATTCTTCTACCTAGTAATCTTGTTTGATGGAATTTTCAATTTGGAATGTCACGCATCTCTCTTTCAAGAGAGTTTTGTCTGAAAGTATCTCCAGAGATATTTTAGTTTTTTTGAAGGTCTACCTTGGCTAGCTTAAACATTTGAGTCAATTAAAATATTTTTCTTGGTGGTCCTTACTCCACCGTGTCACCATTTTTCCATGTTGCTGTCAAATTCCATGCATAAAAACCACATAGATTCATATTCAAAAGGACACATTTGGGAGATAAACCTTGTGTAATGCCTAACTGAAAAGTTAATATTTAAAAATCACTCCCATTCAGTTTTCTGTGTTACAGAAGAAAAGTCTGTTCAAACCAGTTGATGCTACTCAAAAAGGGTCTAATATTTATGTGGTGAAATTTCTTCCGGATCTCCTGTTATTCGAGGTGTAATTACTCTGCACATATTCCAAATCTCCCAAATTTCACATCATTTTGAAAATTTCCTCTATTTTCTCAGTGTATTCCATCAGGATTATGTTGAAATAGTGCTTCATTAAAGTTCCACTTTTACAAATGTTTTTGTTTGAACAAATAAAATTATATGTCGATAGATAGTAGTTAAGATTTAAAAATGTTTTTGCATCATCAATATGGCAGCCTATCGTTTCTTTAGAACCTGATACAACAATGCTGCTAGCTGAGGAGTGCTTCCACACGACAGCAGACCTTCTGTTTCAATTTATAGTACAGTTTGTTAATCTGCAAATCTCATAGGTTAAGTCTTGCATCTGCTAACCAGTCTCCTACTTCTGGGAGCATATAGGCCTCTTGCATTCCAGTAATTGAGGCGCTACAACTATATTTTGTTTAACATCAAATATTTTCTCCATGTTATTTAAATTAATTTTTAATCAGGGATGTTGGCTGGTTACATCTGACAGCCATCTAGGAGCTCTATTTAGGGGAGGTATCACACACTTAAATTTGGGTGCTGTATAATTGAAGTAACCTACCTTGGGCACATCCTTTAGTGCAATAGAACATTATTGCTATTTGTACATGTTGTATTGTGTGTACGACAGTGTTCAGTTATTTTCAGTTCATGGAATGTTAAAATCTTTGTATGTTATTAGACCTCCAGTTTATGAGCCTGACCATGCAGACATAACCAAGGCAGATACCAAACAAAAAACAACCAGTTTACTAATGGCTGTATTACGAAGTTTGTAGATCTTAGATTGCCACTCCAATATGGACCCTCATTCACTTCGCTGTGAGAATATGTACAACAAGAATCACAAGATTTAGTGTGACTTGGATCAAAGATCTTCTGAAAAGAGAGTACTTGGAGATTGCAATTCCTTGTAAAAGCATTTGGCCTTCGATATTTTATTTTCTATCAATAAATATAAGTGTACTGAAAGTTTGTTTTTAACTTTTATGCTTTTATTCTTGGTTGGCAATTCGCTTTCTATTATGATGTCTCTTATCTAAGGTTGAAATTAAAGCTATGATTGAAATCTCAATCTGTCTGATTGTTTGATGTTCTTTGCAAATCGCATACCAATTAATTTGCAAATTGCATGCCAAATAACTCATTGGCCCTTATGATTTCTGTTAAGGTACATTGCAGCCTCATAGTTAGTTATAATTTTTATCAAATTGAGCATTAACAAGGAGGGGATGGCGAGTGAGTGTCTGGTGGAGGTTACTCTATCCCAATAAAGCATAATAGATTAATTTTGACTGTGATGTGTAAAACTTAGGCTTGGAATATTCTTTCATCCCAAACTTCAATAAGGTTTTGAAATAGAAGTAGAACCATCATTGGTATGACAGGTGTTCTTCTCTAATTAGATTAAACCCAGGAGTCACAAGCACATGGCCTTTTCATTGGTACCAATCAAAAGTCAATTACTTTAACGTTTCTCTGCAAAATCAGGAATGAAAATTCCGTAGCATAAAGAACATTTTTCTCCTCAGAGTCTTTGTTGCCACATATGTGGTGGTTGATTGCTGGGTTGACCAATGCACTATTAATGGTAGAAAGAAAGATTGTTGTGCACCATGTCAACCTTCAGGTTGATTTAGGTACATCTAAATTTCTCTCTAAAGCAGTTTCCTAAGTTCAAGCTGATTATTGATTTTGGGTTGTAGGAAAATTTCTAAGAGATAGGCTTTCATCCTCCTAGGGTTGTCCAATGAGGCTTTCTAAGCCTAGGTAACTCATCTATCATATTATCAGTTCACTTCTTGTATTGTCTCGATGGTGACTGGTGGCAGCTTTGACCCTTCTATTCTGCACTTTGATTTTAATGTGCCAGGATAACCTCAATGGAGGTCCTCATTTGCTTTTCCATCTTGACTTTTGTTCATGGCTATGGGAGTTTCTTTTGCAGGGCCAGTTATGATATTTGTTTTATCTGTAATCCATCTTAATATGTAACCCAGCATGTGTAAGGTTACCTTTCAAGGTTCACTCTAGTAGATAGAATTTTGTACTCTAGTTAATTTGTCACGTGTAGTTTGATTTTGGAGCTTTTCTTAAACTTCATGATATTATAATTGGACGTATTTATTAGTTTCATTGACGTAGTTTGGTCACTTTCTGACATTAGCTCTCTCTCTCTCTCTCATTTTTTTCTCATTCCCCTAATTGCTTACAAAGGGCAGCTTGATATACTTTCAGTATTCTGTGATCTTTGACAGCTTGTTGTCAACCTCAATAAAATAAGGTCATGGTTCTATCTGTAATTCATGTGATAATATGTAACCCGGCATGTGTAACATTACCTTTCAAGGTTCTCCCTAGTCGATAGACTTTTGTCCTCTAGTTAGAGCGTAGTGTGTAGTTTGATTTTGGAGCTTTTATTGGGGTCTTCTTTATGATATTTCAATTGGATGTATTTGTTGAGTCCCATTGACCTACTTTGGCAACTTCTAAACATTAATCTCTCTCTCTCTCTCTCTCATTTTCTCTCATTCCCCTTATGTCTTACAAAGGCAGCTTGATATACTTTCAGAGTTTTGTGATCTTTGCCACCTTGTTGTCAAGCTCAATAAAACTAAGGTCAATGTTGGCAACACCAACCAAGGATGGTCTCTTATGGGTTTATTTCTTCTACAAAGGGGCCTGTTGGAGATAATAGTTAAGTATACCTATTTAGGTGTTTAGTTTAAATGTCCTCTCTCTTTCCAGCCTACTTCACAATCTTGTCTCTACATAGATACTCCTTGCTTCTTGTTCTTGACACCTATATTTCCAAATATACTTCTAGGATATCTCTTCTAAGATATACCTTTATGGCACAATGGTTAAGCTGGTAAAGTTGTATGATTTTAAAGTTTGGGGCTTTGTCTTGGGTTCTCATGATTGCATTTGAGTTGAGAGAGTTTTGGCATTTGCGCTTTAACATATTGTCTGGTGGAAATAATTGATTGTTTTGTGTATTGTCAAGGTTGAATTTGCTGCCCAATCCCTTCATATAGAGAATATTTTTAGGCTCACTTGGTTATTATATAGGCTGAGATCCATGGGCGTTCTCCTTTGTCTATTATGAGATCCTTTCTTGGTGCCTTTGTCATTAGGGGAGGTTAACTCTATGGCCCTACTTGGGCATCATCATTGTTTGTTTGAGGATTGCCTAATCTTCCAATTTATTGGCATTTCTTTGGACCATATTCCTCCCTTCAAGTACTCTTTATGTGCTTTTCATCTTCTTTAGGGAAATAAATACTTAATTAATTTG
Organism: Thuja plicata; assembly: GCA_018584345.1. Classification (NCBI taxonomy): domain Eukaryota; kingdom Viridiplantae; phylum Streptophyta; class Pinopsida; order Cupressales; family Cupressaceae; genus Thuja; species Thuja plicata. The sequence goes on along the minus strand of MU224536.1, from coordinate 784,633 downwards.
TTAGAGAGGATATTTATTGTCAATACATCTAGGTTGCTTGGGCCTTCCCTCGACTTTTCTTAGCACCAAAATAGCATTTCTTGCTAAAAATTCCTCATTGGTTGTTGATGGCATCATTGTTTGATGCACCTATCTTCAATAACATTGGTATAATAGGTTGAGACAAACCACCATATTTTACATGGTGAAAAGACTCCCTACTTTGTTCTCTTCAAGAGATCTCTAGGTTCAAGCATAGGTATCACTATGATGATCTGGAGCCTACTAGATTGATTACTTCTTTTAGACCGTCGCTAAATTGGAGAAATTAAGCACCCTTTCTACACTTATTTATGTATGGATGGACATAGATTGGTGAGGCATTTCTCTTCCCCATGTTCTAGTATGTTTGGGGCATTTTGACTCACCCTAGTGGTTGTGGTTCTATGTCATCATAGCATTGAGTTCCTCCCTCACCTTTGTTTTATGTTGCAAACCTCAACAAAATGGTCACACTACTAGCTTGATCCTTGATCCTCCACATGCTAATAGTTATCTGGCCTAAAATGTTAAGGGGGTTCTATGCAACATCTAGTACCTCCTAGGGTTGTCTTGTTTGATAGCTTTGGATTCTTCTTGGCAAGCTTTCTCAAACTTTACATTGGTACTCCCACTATGATTGATGGCATTGTCAATGACTACTCCAAGGCATCTCAAAAAATGTATGCTTGTAGGTTTTAGTTGTTCACTTGTATGGTCTTCTTCCATTTGTTATCTTATGGGGTCATCTGCCTCCTTTTTTATTATTCTACTTGGGGAATTTCCCTTTTTTAGGTTAGCCCTTATTTGTCTTTACATTTTCTCTAGGGCCTCCTTTTTCCTTAGTCCTTTGATATATACTTTGTGTGCGTTCCAATTCCATTGATCTATTTTGGTCCTTTGCGGACAATAATATATTTTCTTTTTTACATGGAGCTCAGCAATCTTCACCAATTTGTGGTAAACTTTAATAAAATTAAGGTTAGAGTTTTAAAGAACACCAAAAATGCTTGCTTTTTCCATGTTTTAAAATTAAGGTCAGGGTCTTCAAAGTGGCCTTGCGGAGTTAATTACTGTCATATTTATCTAGGAGTATAGGCTATAAGTCCTCTCTCCTTTTGGCTTGCCTCCTAGTCTCATCTTTACAAGGGATACACCTCACTTTTTGTTCTTGAGGATTGGTCCTTATAGGCTCATTTACAAGATATCCATTCCAAGATGCATCTTTTTGATGCAATGGTTAAGTGTACAATATTTGTGTGGTTCTAATTTTTGGGGCCTAACTTGGCTCCTTCTGGCTGGGTTTGAGTTTAGAGAATTCAAATGATTATGTACAGCATATGATTCAGTGCAAACAAATGGATCCTCAGTAATCCAATTTGAATTTTCTTAACCTCTTATTCAGAAGAGCATCTTCAAAATAACTAGTTATATGTATAGGTTGAGGTGTATGGGCGATTCTGATTTGTCATATGGGAGATTTAGTTTTTTGACATTGGGCTCCATAGAGGAGTTTGCCTCTTGGGTGTGCTCAGACATAGGTGCTGTTGGTTCTTTGAGGTCTGTTTGTTCTTTTAGTCTTTCGAAATTTCATTGGAACGGCTTCTTCCCTTTAGATACTCCTATTCTCTCTTTCATCACCTTCTTTTAGGGAACGAGACACTCGATCCTTATGTTAAGGAGGACATTTACCATCTATACATCTACATTACTCGGATTTTTCTCTGAATTTTGTCAGTTGAAAACAAGCTATCTATGTCAAGCATTTCTTACAGGTTTTTGTTGGGACCATTGTTTGGCCCATCTTTATTCAACATCATTGGTCTTATGGTTTGAAGATTCCCCTTTGCTAGTTGTGGGTGTGCTCCCTTTAGCTTCTTGTTGAGACAAACCACCACATTTTATTGAGTGAAAAAGTTTGCTACCTTTGTTCTGTTTAGGAGGTCGAGCTTGAGGAGACTATTGTTTACATAGAGATTTTGATGGTTCTCTATCCACCTTCTTTCATTACCTTGATGAAAGGCTCTTAAATCCTTTCCTATGTTAGAGGCATGAAGTGCCATTTGGATAATATTGATTTGTCTATGGACGGAGACAGATCTGCTAGGTATTTCCCATCCTTGTGATTGACTATGGCTAGGGCTCCTCCACACCTTGGTTCTCAGTCTAATGGTTGTGGTTTATTTTTTTCTTGATGTTGGGGATCCTTGCACACCTCTTTTCCATGACACAGATCTCAAGGTTAAATCACTTCACTAGTTTCTTTCCAACTATCAACAGTTCTTTGGCTTTGAGTGTTAGGAGAGACACTATATGAAATTGATCGCTTCCTAGGATTGAACATCGTGCATTGGTACTCCTAGAGTGATTGATGATAATATTGATGGCCCCTCCAACACATTCTTGAACATAGAAACCCAAGGATTTTTGTCTCTATTGGGTGTTCTTCATCTGTCTATACTGCATTGGAGGGTCTTCCCCCTTCACTAATTAATGATTGTACTATTTTGGGGTTACTCTTTTTAGGTTAATACTTGTTTGGGTAGATTTTTCTGGCTTTTTTCACTTTTTCGATTTTTCTTTGTCTTCTAAGGTCCTCTTTTCCTTAGTCCTTTGCTATTGTGCCTTTTGTATGTTCTAGTCTCTTTGATCTAATTTGGTCCTTCATGGGCATTAATATATTTTCTTTCTCAATTAAAAATATTGAAGCTTGTTGCTTCCGCCAACAAGTAATATGCACTTGCTTTGGAGTAATTTGTACTGCATAGATTTTACTAATAATTAATCTTAATCTTGAAGTCCTAATTTAGTTTCAGTTTAATGAAAAATGATATTCAAGCAGAGGTAAATTTCAAGTCTTTTTTAAAATATGAGTCAATATATTGATTCAAAGAATGCAGCTGAATACCAAAAATCCTATCAATTTTTTTACTTTCTCCTAAATGTTTGATATTATGAATTTGGTTTCATGAATTGTGGAGTTTTGAATTGCGAGTATGCTAAGTTCCATGGATGATTTATATGGATGGAAAACATAAGTGATTGTGTTTCTAATTTGTAGAATTATAATTCTCAAATGTGTTAGCTCTTAGTATCCCAAACTTGAAATGTTTAACATAGAAATTGAGGTCTGATTCTGTATCTTCTAGTGCAAATTATTTTAAATTTTGTTGTGATTAGTGGACATTATAGATAAATCTTTTACAAGGGCTATGAATAGAATGTTGATTGTCAAGAAGAAGAAAATTTTCAAATTGTACTATTGCTGAGATAATTTCTTCTAATTGTTTACAGTTTTAATTCTAGATATGCAGGTATAAAGAAAAACGGTGGGATGCTAAACGACTTCTTGGATCTGGTGGAATGCCCTCATCTCATTCTGCAGCTGTCTCTGCTTTAGCAGTAGCTACTGGTTTTCATGATGGGCCTGGATCATCATCCTTTGCCATTGCTTTAGTTTTGGCCTGTGTGGTAAGTTTCACTGTATCACACATCATCACTCATAGGACCTGTATTGACCTTGAGCAGAGATATTGGTCTATAAATTGCATTTGGGTTGTTTCTTTAAAGCATGAATTTTATTAGTTTTAGGGCTTTTGCTTATATTTGTTTCTTTTCTTAACTTCAAATTTGGTTTAAAAAAAATTAACCAAGCCTTACTTGAGTTTTGATCTGAAGTTATGCATAAGGGTTACCTTCTGTGTTCTTGTTACAGAACAATTTTTCCCAGTTGTCTTCCATATTGGAACTGACGGTTTTGCCCAACAAATTAATGAAGTGTACAAAAGCTTGTTGTTTGTTTTGCTTTATTGCCAAGGACTTTTGAAGCAGAATCGGATAACTGATGATAAATGGAAAAAACTATTGTAGGGATTGATAACTCTATAGCATGAAACTGGTTTTTTTCCTTAAAAGGCTGAAAATTTGAAATAATCAGGCAATACATGCTATTTGAATCAAACTGAGGTATTGAAGAAAGACATGGACATGGTTATGCTTCTATTAAATTATTCCTAAATAGTAAACAAACAAAACATAACATTTTCAATAAGGTATGGCAACTCAGGCACAATCAAAGAGCAGTATGAGTGCTACACTTCAAATTGATCCTTCATGTCCCTGCTATATAGTTTTTCATCCCTTAAAATATCTTTTCAATTGAGGTTTGAAGACTTCTTACAACTCTGGGAGACCTCAAGGTCATGGTGCAATCGACTTCACATTAAATTTGGTGTAATTTATAAGGCCAAGCTCTAATTTGGTTTCAAAATCTTTCCCAATTCTGAATTTTCTTCTAGCTCCTTCGATGACAAGTTTCCATCAATGGACATTAAGCTTATTTGTGCCCTTGAAGCTGGAAACTCCAATGACAATGCTCCGCGAATGTTTTTGCCACTTGTTCAAGTCACATTGTTGACCCATCTAGAGATGCTTGTGGTGCAGGAATCTCTACTTAGCTTGCAGGCTCAGCTAACCCTTACGTTCACCACAATTTCTGATGGAATACTCCACTGCATGCTTGGCACCACCCTTATATCATTTTTGAGGAACTCCAATATCTCTCTACTCCTATCTTCCTTTTGAATCTATTGCATCTCTGTTGGGATGAAAAGTTTCTCATTTCAGTGAGTTTGGCCTTGCCAAGGAGATCTCTTATTAAAACACACTTGAGGTTCTTTATACCTACTATGACCATTGTGAGTCATGATGATGATCCCTTATTGAGCTTCGATTTGTTGATGCTTCCGGACCCTAAAATCCTTTAAGTGCAGGGTTGATTCTCCCTTTCTATAGAAACATCATTAGAAGTCATTGGATCCAGCATTGAAATGGTAGGGAAGGTATTGCCTTTAAATGTGTTGATGCGGATATTCAAGGCTTTTTGGTGTTAATTGTGTAAAGTTCTATAAATCCTCTTAGAATTGTGTGGGTTTTAGTAACAACTTAGTTTTCCATGAAATTAGTGTCATAGTTGATGTCAATTTGTAGCCAAAATTGTTACGGTTGAGTTTAGTGTTCTTGATCTAGATCCATTTTAGAACTTTTTTCTTGACCAACTTTGGACTGTTGCCACAAATGCTATAACTTCTATTTCATTTTGTATCGATCAATTGAAGTCTCAAACATTATAACAAAGTTTATGCCATTTTGATTGTTCGTAAGTGTAGGACTTGGAGTGAATATAATAGCAAAATTCTAATGTCACACTTATCCCTATTATTGTGGGCTAAGAATCAGCTGTCAGTCTTTGACATCATCAAGGATGCTAACTTTACAGCTGTGTTTATAAGGATTTTGTTGTCTCAAACGATGCTGACCATTCTCCATGCATACAAAGAAGCCCTGATTACATATATATATTTATCCCGTCTCATCCCCTTTTGAAGGTTTTTTGGGAGATGTAATCATCACTGCATTTGGATGCTCCAGCTTGTTGTCTCAAACAATGCTGATCATTCTCCATGCACACAAGGAAGCCCTGATTACCTATATATATTTATCCTGTCTCATCCCCATTTGAGGGTTTTTTGGGAGATATATTCTTCTCTTCATTTGGATGCTCCAGCTTGTTCAAGGCATTTGAGGTGCCAGTCAGAATAAAGAACTCTTCCCCCGTGGAGTTACTCTGTTATAGATCACCAAGTCGAGTGTTGTCTCATACAACTTGATGGTAAGTATATCTTTGACGATGACAAATTTTACAAGAATTGTCACTGCTAGCTTGGCTTTAAGGTTTCTTTGGTCATGTCAACTTTCCTGACAGCTAGTGATGCATTTAAGTTCTTGCCCTTGAGTGCTTTGAGGAGGAAATGCCATGGCTGTCAAAGACCCTGTTGAGATGTGTCATGAAGAAAAATCCAGGATTTTCAAAATCAGAATTAATCCTTATCCTGAAGAAATAAAATCAATTTGTGACCGATCTCAATTCAACAGTGTGTACCTGGGAATACAAGAATAAACAAGCAATGGATCCTTCCATTGTTGTCCACAACAGTCATCACTGACAACAACACAAAGCTTATTCATAAAAAAATACTACCCATGTTTCCAAGGGATTTGACTATCGCAAATTGGTGTCCTAAGTCGCACCTGTCCTTAAAATAAAAAGGGATTTCCATGTATGGATATATCTTTGAAATTTCAATCTCATCTATCCTTAGGATAATTTTCTTGTGCCATTTATTGTGGTACTACTGCTGGCCATGGGATGCTCTTGTTTATGGATGGCTTTTTGGGGTATAATCATATTGATATCTGTCCCTGTGAACCACATGAAATGGTATTCCCTACCCCTTGATGTACATTTTGCTATGTGGTCATGTCATTTCTTAAAAAAATGGTGCTACTTATGAACATGCTATGACATATGTTTTTAATGATCTGATTCATTGGATGACTGAATATTCTAAATTATATCCTCACAAAATCTTGCAAGCAGACAAAACCATGTCCAAGATCTAAGGACCATCTTCAAGAGGCTTCACAATTAACACATGAACTGAAACCACGATGAGCTTAAGTGCATGTTTCATAACCCTCTTGTTTTCATGTCTCCCATCACAGGTAAAAAATTCATCATATAGGAGGAGCTTAAACAGTTGGCATACTGTGGCTGTTTAGGCGGGGAGAGGTTTTCATGTAAATAATATGTCAACTTCTTACATTCAGCCCATTTTATAGATGTCTACCATCGACCATGTGATTAGGGCTATGTTAACTTAGGTCGATGCTTTGGTAGAGTGAGCCATCTATTACATATCTCAAATGCTAATTGACTTTGAGCTTAATTATACTACCATTGAAAAGCAGTATTTTTCTTTTTGGTTTTCCGCTAAAATGCTCTGATACTACAAAATAACTAAAGTCATTATGGGATTTGAAAAAATTCAATATCTTTTGAGATAATCAATGCTTTCTGACAAATTACAAGATGGATAATTCCACTTCAAGAATTGGGTCTCGAGATTGTCAATCTAAAAATCCAAAAAGGGTTTAGCCTGTAGTTGAACAACTCATTGACAATGTTGTAGCCATTGACTTTGGAACAGTTGATGACGATTTATGTGATTCAATTGTCTAATCCTCTGACTGAAACGAAATTGCCTAACGTGCTTGGTGTATTGACATTATTCAGTACCTCCAAGACCAATCTTACCTTTAACGGGGTGGAGCCAAATAGTGCCATTACATCCACACACTTGCTGTATGCTATTTTGTCACTATTGGAGTTCTCTGTAAGAGAGTATTGTGGGTTTCACATACTGGCAGCATCTCATAATAAAGCTGTGGTGGTTACTTTAGTGGCATGCTCACTATCCTGTGCATTTTTAGGATGGGTTACTATTAGCCTGTCCTCAATAAGGATGCTACAAACTATGTGAGGAAATGCAAACAGTTGCAAAATCAGGTGGATGCAATTGACAACCCTTATAGTTCTTTGCATTGTATTTGTAATGTCCCCTTTGGGGACGTTAGAAGTCAATTAAATAATTAAGCTTTAAGTTGTCAAATTATATCAAATTTAACGACATCTTAATTAATTATTTAAAATTTTTATTAAAATGACTTTAATGGTGAGTTTAGTGAAAAATTAATAAAGTCATTTTATTATTATTTCTCTAATTTCAAATTAAAAGAGGGGGATAATAAGGAGACAAAGAAAAGGAATATCAAGAGACAGACAGAGGGAAAACAAAGAGTCATTGAGATGTGCTATTAAAGAACTTTGAGGGGCTAATTCTGAAGATGCTTGGTTTTGTTATTCTTTCTTGGAGAAGTTTGGGAGCATCTAGCTTTCAGTTTGGAAATCTGAGGACGGAAACCCTCAGGATTTCACAAGAATTGGACGGAAACCCAGTTCTTGTTGGAGTTGCCAACCAGGTATCTCACGTTGCATTGTAGATTGTTCAAGATTTGCAGATAAGTTATTTCATATTTGTATTTGATTTGAAAATTAAGGCTATATATTTTCTAAGTAATATTGCTGTTTACTGAAGATATAAATGCGGGGAAAAAGAAATTCATGTTTATTTGAACGCTACTGATATTTAACTGCCAGAGCTATTGTGAAATCCATAAAATAATCTTGGGCCCCCTTTAATTTCATTACATTAGTGTATGCAATACATGTATTATGGGAGTCTATTAATTCAAAGGTTGAAGGGACCCTTTACGGCAATATTTATACTGAAAATATTGATATGGCTTCATAATATATCAAAATCAGCAAACTACAAGTGATTATAAACATCAGACCAAATATAGTCAGATTGAAGGTTTAATTTACTCTCTGGTTGTGCGTGGAGGAGACCCGTGAATGTTTCTTCCTTTATGCACACTCTCTGTAATTGGGTGAATCATTTTCATTGAGTTGGAATTAAGCCTTGTGGATTAAGCGCAATACAGAGCATAGGTGTGACTGGGGATTCCATTTGGGACTGTTGGTGTCTCCTTTAATTGTTTGGAGATTAGCGTTTCATTTTATCTGTGTAATAGGGTGGATCATTTTCATTGAGTCGGAACTAAGCCTTGTGGATTAAGCGCAACACAGAGCATAGGTGTGACTGAGGATTCCATTTGGGACTGCTGGTGTCTCCTTCAATTGTTTGGAGATTAGCGTTTCATTTTATCTGTGGTGGCGTCTCATATTCTTATGCATGGGAACTCTTGCTTTCTTTGCCGCTTATGAATTGGCAAGGATACTTTGGAAGTTTGAATAATTGGTTCTTCTGTAGCTGTGAGGGCTTTAATTGGACATGTTTGCTGATGATCTCATTTTCCGCGTGTGAAGAGTAGTTCTTGCAAGTGCCTTGTCTCATACGATAAGCTATCAAGTGGGTTCATGGCATACTGAAGATTGTTGGTGACTAATCGGCTCCCTAAGGAATGAATACGGGTGCTAAGAGATGAGTTCAGTGTGTGAAGTCCTGAGCTAATTAGAAGAGTGAAGCTTGAAAACAATTTACTGGGCGGTACTTGTGATAGGTGGTAATTGGCAGAGTATTACAATAATCTGGATAGTATATTGGTTTCTCTTGCAGGTGGTTCTGATCTTTCAAGTGATGCCGTTGAGACCTGCTGGATGTTGGGCATGAATGTTGTATGTACTCCAGCTACAGTCAACTCTTACTTGCAGCAGAGAAAATAATTGAGCCTTGTATTATTAAGGCAATTTTCCTGAGTTCCCAGATTGCTGTGTTAAATCTGGGTTCATATCAGCATTACAGAGAATCCCAGGCCAGTATTGGATGCTCATCTTGTTATTGAGTTATTCTTGTGCTGCAGTTATCTTTTCAGTATACTTTCCTGCCGAGTAGATTAGAGTGCTTATTTTGAGGAGATTTATCAGAATTATATGCTTGTAATAGTATTCCATGATTGTTATGTTTATTTGAAAGGTCACACTCCAATAAGGTTGTTACAGTTAAATGATTAAACATTGAAGAAATTCAAATCAGAACCTTTATTATCAGTGCTCTGTCTTTCCTAACATTGTACACTGCAAATCTGTGAGAACAACAGAAAATTAAATACAATCAGAAAACAAACTGTATACTATTCATCTGATTACATACACAGAAGACATTTGATTGATCAAATTGCTAGCTGTGGGTTGAAGTTGAAAAGTAAAAAACTTAGTGGTAATCTAGGGTACCCATTACAGTATCTTGCCTCCTTGACCATGCTCAGCTTGGGCTCTTGACTTCATTAGTGAATTCAAGGACGACTCTTTGGATGTCCATAATAAAGTATGTAATGCTATATTAATGGTCATTTAGGTTATTAGTTAGTTTATTAGGCAATTTCTATTTTCTTAGTTAGTCTTTTAGAAAGTTTCTATTTCGCTTTCAGTTGTTTCTCCTTATAAGGAGACTACGTCTCCATTTGTAATTGCTCAATTTTGAATAATGGAATTTCGTAACATGGTATCAGAGTAGGTTTGGGTCTAACTCCCTCACAAGAGGCCCAAGGTTATGTGGGTAGCATGTACTTGCATGTGTTGTTTTCCATGTGAAGTGTTATCTTGTTTTACCGCTTGATGAAGTTTGGCCATTTTCTGGGGTATTTTACCACACGAAGACTGGTGTTTTGCCGTGTGAAGGTTTCTATGAAAGGTTCTTTTTTTTGCCGCAGCTGTGACTTGTTTACTATAGTGCAAGGGTTTAGCATGATTTTGTCCTTAAAATCATGGTCTCTTGGGTTTTATAATTTTTGTCCTTAAAAAATTAGTGGGTGGGTTTTAATAATTTTTTCTTCCAAAATTTTTTGTTGGGTTTTTATAATTGTCCTAAAAAATTATATGGTGGGTTTTTAATAATTTTTTCCCTTAAAACATTCTTGGAGGGTTTTATTATTTTTGTCCATAAAAAAATTATTGTGGGTTTAGTGTGGTTTTTTTGCCTCAAAAATCGTTTTGTAAAAGGTTTACCCTTTTTCCTAAAAAATGAAGTTTTGTATTATGATCCGTGTCTCGGGTTTTGATTGATTTTTCTCCCTAAAAACCGTGTTAGGTTTTTTCAATTTTATCCTCAAATATTGTTTCTAGGTTTTGCATGATTTTGTCCTAGAAAATCATGGGTTCTCATTTGGAGGGTTTTCTAATTTTTCCACAAAAATATTATGTCAGGTGTTCCCGTTTTAGGGTTTTACCATTTTTTTTCTGAAAAATAAATGTTTTGTAAACTTTAGTTTTAGGGTTTGGCATTTTTTCCCACAAAAAATGTGGTTTCTTGCAGTCTATTTTGGGTTGCACTTGGAGTTGCTGGGATGAACATGTGCAAACTTTTTTTTGCGGTTTTTGGCAAAATCGTGTTTGGAGGGTTTGCCGATTTTTCCACAAAATTGTTGTTTCAGGTTTTTGTCGGTTTCAACGGCTGATCTTAGAAGTATAGCTTTGTTACCCAACATCACGTTGGATGGATTCCGGTACTCTTGGTCATTTCCAAAAGTTCTACAGATTCAGGGAGGGTCTTAGCAGCAGGCTCATGTTTTCGCAGAGTCTTCTAGAGAGAAGGGGGCAGCCTTCTATACTTTTTCTATAGTTAGTAAAATGACCTTTGAGGGAGGGTAATAAAGATGTAATGTTATATGGATGGTCATTTAGGTTATTAGTTAGTTTATTAGGTAATTTCTATCTTCTTAGTTAGTCTTTTCGAAAGTTTCTATTTTGCTCTCAGTTGTTTCTCTTTATAAGGAGACTACGTCTCCATTTGTAATTGCTCAATTTTGAATAATGAAATTTTGTAACAGTCCATTGGTCGATCGCCCCTATTAGTGATTACTTTACCAAATGGGTTCATCCCATGTCTTTCAAAAAAGCATTGTTGGCCATACTTTCACCAAGTTTGTACTTAATTATCTATGGATTTGATATTTTGTTGTCATGGTGGTTGACAGTATGCCAAGTTTTTAGAGGCCCTAGTTGAAAATTTCAAAATTCATCTCTTCTTCTTTTCTACTTGCCACCAATAATGAAACACTCAAGATTTCAGAGTCTTGACATGATTGGCATCTCCAACTTTCCAGCTCTTGGGCTATTGGAGTTATGTGTACATGGTCAGAGTGCAACGCCTTATGTCATAGTTAATGTCTTGAGGCTGTTCTCCCACCTCATCTTCTTAACCCATTGGGCAAAAATCAAAGGTTTATGTTGACATGGAGGAGCAGAATGCTTGCTCAGCACAATTTGAATAGTTAGATGAGCAAATGATTCATAAACTAGAACGCGATTGTTCACTTCAGAACCAATGGGAAAGCTTTGAAAAGCTTTTCCACTCATGCCCTTTTACAGTTAGTGACAAGGTAATTGTTTTCACAAGAATAGGAGGGAAAATTCATTGCTAAATAGTACTCCTTTGTCATCACTGAAATCTTAGACAATGGTGCTTATGGATTCAGCTCCTTTGAGGCACTGCCTCAAGAACCTAATCAGTGGGTTCTGCCTAAAGATCTTACAGATTGGATGGCCTATCTCAGAGCTTTAGGAGCCCAACATTTGGTGGGAGTGTGGATTAATTTGCCATTATGCTATGTCAATCTGTAGTGGGTGCACTTGTGCGTGCGTGCTCATATGGGCTCATTATAAACAGACACATATGTATTTTGATAATCACACATTGTGCTTGACTGATATAAATCATAAATTGTAAAGCAAATGTCTCACGAATTCAAAAGCAAATATCTCACGACATATTGAAATAAAAAACTGACTGTACATCCTATTGTTTCAAAGCAATGTATGATACAATAATCTGATATGTCTGGCTCCATGTGAACCTGGGCAATGCATGCTGCAAAGAACATTATGTACCATATACAATCAATAAAATAATATATTAAATGCTACAAAATTTGGTCAATATGGAACCTATCTAAGGATGGGAAGACCTGTCTCGCTCTTCCACTCTAGTTGGTCTCTAACAACTCTTCCTAGTAGAGCTACCAACCTACCCTCAAGTAACAGCTGGCCTGTTGCAAGTTCTTGTGGCCTCATTTATGGCTTGTGCTTCAATTGTTCAATATCTGAATGCAATTGTGCATGGGAGATTCCGAGTTAAAAGTTGTCTAATAATGCATTAGTAATAGTGTGTTACTTTTTAAAGTTCTTTGTCTTTCTCAATAGATAGTAACAAGCTGGCTGATTTTGTTACCCCAAAATTCATACATAACATTGCTATGGGTTCCAAATTGTCTTGACTACCTCCATCAACGGCGATCACCATTGAGTGGACATACGTGTAAGTCAATAAAGGAAATTGTATGGAAAAACTAGTCACAATGGTAGTCATGGATATCATATGGGTAGAAAGTAAAATGAAGGCTTAATTGAAAAAGAGAAGGTTACAAAACATGGAAGGACACAAAAGTTGTAAGGCAAAAACAAAGAGTGCTTGAGTACTTAAAGAAGCCAACTGGTCATAACCTTTGAGGATGAAGGTAGAAGTTGATGGATTGATTCATATTGTTGATAGAGACCTAAAAATTTGCACGAGCATAAAACTTGCACGAAAGCACATGGTCCAAAAAGCAAAGCTGAAACGGATTTCCAAGATAGTCATCAAGGTGATATCGCCAACACAAGGAATGGTTTGAAAACAACAAGAGGTGTTGATGCCTAAAATGCCCATGGGTTTTGAGTGAGGAGAACAAACTAGGGGAGGAGAGTTTGAAATATTGATTGCATGAAGCATTTTCTATAGAATGACTAGGAAATCGAAGGGCACCAATCAGAAGGGGTGTTAAGGGACACCTACCCATAGAGGGTTGGCAAGTCTAGTAGTGTCGTAGTTGCAAGACTTTGAAATGACAAGCTGACTTTTGACATCGACTTTGACACGGTGTGCAGACTTTACCAATACTTTACAAATTGAGAAAAACATGAAATATAGAGATAATTTAAGATTCAAAACTATCATCATGCACTCTTAAATAAATAAATTTTTAAGTCACTATAAACTTATCAAATAGGAGCTACTTTGATCACATACACAAGTGTACAATGATCACACAAATATATAAGTGGATTTTAACCAAAGGAAACAACATTTTTAAATATATAAATACTGTCAAGTGTTTTAGGTTTACAAAACTCACAAATGTTGATATCAATGGCATCAAAAACAAATATCACAATATGGATTCATGAACTATGGTAGAAATGAGCTTGTATTCCTTAGCCCAGCAGTAGTAGCTCTATGGATTTATGCATTTGTATCTTAGACAAGTCTGCAAAATCTGCCACAGCTTTAGGAGGATTACTTTGGATAAGGTTTTTTTGAGCAAGTTAGTAGCATAAATATAACTTAATTACTAGGAATTCAATTTGGAAAATGCTGAAAGAATAAGAAATGTTGTTCTTCCATCCAACATGGCCCAAAAATGGTTTTTTATAGTTTTGATTTTCATGCTTTTACGGTTAAGCATTTTCAAAATTGTATGCCTTTTTCTCCCTATTTTTCTAAGACCTGGCCAAGTTTACTCGTTGTGAATTGCTATGTACCTGTGTCATGAGTCCTCAAGCCTCAAGTTTGTTTGCTTGGTATGGACTTGCCAAGTCTTGGTGAGTCTTGTAACTATGAGTAGGATATTTGAAAACCGATGTCGAGATACACTTAGACCAAATCCGATGGGGGATGAGGAGGTTGGAGATAGAAAATCTTGCCTTAAAAGTGCAAAATAATGGGAGTCATAGTAGTGTCACTAGTGGTTATGGGGATTGAGCAGGGTACAAAATACAGAATGGTTCTATGTTTACCTTGTCATTGAGTGCAAAGCATAACAAAAACTTTGGAGGAAAAGTTTTGTGAAAAAGTGGACCCGCAATAAAGCATTTTCAAAATTGTATGCCTTTTTCTCCCGTTCTATGTTTACCTTGTCATTGAGTGCAAAGCATAACAAAAAATTTGGAGGAAAAGTTTTGTGACCTACATATTTAAAAAGAGTGGCAAATGGATGGGACTAATGGTAGAAGAGAGAAAAACTGGACCCACAATAAAGCATAGTAGTCATTTCAATCAGTATTTGAATTTGCAAATATCAGAGATTGTAGACATCAAATTTAAGCAGCAGTATAACAAATCATCAATGGAGAGATAGGTATGTTGAGCACAGTGTTGTTATTAATGTCAAAGGTGTAGTCAGTGTTGTCATTGGTGTCAAGACTCAAGACATCCAGAAGAATGCAATTATTGTCATTTCTATGTCTGAGCATTTGAGTTTTGGAAGGACTATGATAAGCTATGGTTGATAACTCTCTTAATGTTATCATTATGCTCTAGTCTTAGTAGCTACTGATTGTCTATCACATGTGCTATAGTATGGAAGCATTTGCTGTATGTTTCTGAGGTTTGTTGCCTAGCAACAATATGTGCACTCAATTGCACCGTCATGATGTTTGGTTCTACATTTTGTTGTAGTTGAGAGTTATGGCTTGTAGTTTGGAAGTTACATATGGAGTATCATATTCTAGAGTTATAGAGGCAAGCTTTAGTAGACAAAAAGTTAGGTGTCACAGAGTGTTCATTGTGCTAGTTGGCTGATTGTGTTGATATTCTAGATTGATGTGCTAGAGAAGGATAATGCGCACAAGTTAGAGGAAGCCTGTGAAGGTTATTTGGGACCAATAGAGTCCATGTTGGGTAATGCGTAGTGTGTTCCTTTCTTCTGGTGTAATGTGTGGGCTTTTGGACCTACCTATTAGATGTTTGGTTTAAGGTTTATTTGTGTGGCCTACTTGCGAATATTGTATTTATTTTCTAGGCCAACTTGTGAATGCAACTATCATTGCAACTCATATATATAATCGATCTAGTTTTATTCCTAGTGAGTAAGCCGATGTATATATTTGAAAGTTGTGGGTGATGTGCGAGTATCTGGGTGATGTGAATTGAGTAGCATGATTATAGTGTGCGGTTTCGTCTAAAGAGCATATGCATTGTGTGAGGATGTTTTGAAGTTAATCAGATAAGGAAGAAGCCAATTCAACCTTGAAGGGTTGCATTTCATATTTGTTATAATGTCTCACATGTTGAGTTGGTGCTCAAATTTTGGATTAGGGGATTGGTGTCTCTTGTAGGCTAGTGCCTGCAAATGTAATCGAGGACTAACGTCTTTGGTAGGTTGGTGCCTACTTCATATTGTAAGTTCATTATATCTTTGTGAAATTGGATTCGGGTAGTAGATCCAAATGGCTATGCCCACAATGGTTTTTCCCTTCTGGGTTTCTACGTAAATCTGGTGTTCATATGTGTGGATGTGTGTTCTCTTAGTTGGCTCATAATCAAGGATATACTAGTAAATGCTCCTAATGATAATTTGAGTCTGATATTGGTTGTGATGCTTTGAGAATTTATAAATGGTAATTAATGTTGAATCAATTTGGAATTGGTATATACTGGTTCCCCTCCCCCACTTTTAGTATATATGTGTGTTTAACAAGTGCTCATAGCTGTAGAATTATTTAGTGTTTTTAAGCAGTGGAGCTCATTGAATTTCACTAGTGGAAAGTTAGAGAAATTAGTTTCAAATGTGTTCCTTTTGGGTAGCCAATCAAATCAAATATATTTTGTATTTGTTTGAGAGGATTCAATTTTAGGGGTTGTAAGGCACTATATCACAAATGACATTGTAAACTTCTTGAAACACATGTGCAATAGAAAAAGGTGCCAACACCAATATAGAGGGTTCGATATTTAGGGGTTGTAAGGTGCCACATCACAAATGACATTGTAGACTTCTAGAAACACATGCACGATAGAAAAAGGTGCTAACATTAAGCACCCTCAGTTTGTGTTTCTAAAAACACCATAAAATGACAATTTGATTTTTTTGATCTTTGAATTGGCCACTAGCTAATTCTTGTTTGTTTTGTGGACATGGCCATGACAACGATCATAAGTGGAGCATGACCACAAACACTAGAAGATATCAACATCAGGCCCTTGAAGACAAGGTTGAGAACAATTGAGAGACCAATCAAGTTGGTAGGTAAGGAGGCTGTCTTATTAGATGATTAGATGCTAAGCATTTGTTGGAAATAAGGATGGAACAACTATCTCTTGTGTTATTTGTGAGACTCAACAAAGATCGACACAATAATTTTCTTGTTATGACATGTATAAAATTGCTTGTTACACTTGATACTTGATGATACTTTTATATGGATTTGAATGATCGTGCTTGATAATGTTTGAATGTTTAATGAATGGTGAAATATAGGTTTAATTTATAGATTTGTCCCTAGATTGATCAATGATAGAGATTGATTGGAAGAATCAATGGATGGGAATGGTTGACATGATTTGAAGGCTAAAAATATGATTTAACTGATTGCATGAATAAGTTAATTGGTTGCATGATATAGTGTACTAATTGCATAGAGGAAGTTAATTAGATTTTATTGATGAGTGGATTGAGAGTGTGTGTGAGCAAACGGATGTGTCGGAGGTGCATGAGGTGCTTGCACAGAATTCTTTCTATGCTCAACATTAGGATTTGTACCTCCTATATGGTGTTAGGGTGGACATGTAGGCACCTAGTGACGTTAAAGGGAGTTAGTAGATTCATGCCACAACCATGAGGCAAAGCAACCAATTATGGGATTTTTCGATGTAGGATGGTAGCAGTGGTCCCATGCATATACTGAACCATCATGGCAGTCATTGCTAATTGGATGTATATTGGTAAAGAATATTAGCATTGACAAATAAGTGGAGTTGATTGATAGAAAAAGACTAGGGACATGCATATGCATGTGCTCAATGTCTCTTAAGTGAGTTATACAAAGAGCTTGAACTATGTTAGAGAGATAGGATAGAAGACTATGTTGTACCATGCTCTTATAGGCCTACTCATCAAAGAGAGTGGCCCTATGTGGGTTTGAGAAGAGGATACACATAGAAACCTAACTATGACCTTATAATAGGTCTTCCTTGGGTGAGCAGATTTTCAATATTGGGACATGCTAATAGCATTGATTTTGGTGAAGATGTGAGGACTTGTTTAATTAGGGACTCATGCGTACCAATTGTTTGGCCCAAGGGGACATGCTTTCTGTGACATTGGTACTACATGAGAGAGTGGGTAGGTTGACTTTGACCCCATAAATAGGGGTTCTAGCAAAGTTGGTCATTGCCATAAGTGCATCATTTAGGAGGTCTACAATTAGGATCCCTTATAGGGGCCATGAATAAGCAATACCAAAGCCACTTGAGTCTACATAAAGATGGATAAATATTGATACTCATTAGGATTCAATACATATTATGAAAATAAATGACATTGATTATTGAGATATTCAATATTAACAAAGGGGTGAAAGTCTCCTTGATAAGAGTTCAAACAAATTATCTGATAAGAATGAGATCGGCTACTAAGAAAAGTAGGTAAAAATTAAAAGAATAAAGAATATTCATAAATCTTGTCTTAACAACTTATTTGACCATTATAACTAAATATTATAATATTATTTTATTACCCTCCCTTATTGGTCAATCTGTCAACTACACCAACCTAATGCTGCGATTTTACAAATATGTTAGGACTTAAAATCTTGGTATTGCAATTTGGTCCTTAGTTGGAACGTACCACAACATCTCTAATCCATCTTTTACAAGTTGCCATATGAAATGACAATGAAGATCCACATGTTTTGTACGCTTGTGGAAGATTGGATTCTTGGCAAGCTTTAATAGCACTTGATTGCCATGTATAAGTGTGAAGTCACCACTGAGACACTTGCATGTTTGAAAGTATCATCTGTAGCCATATTGCCTCACATGCTACTTTGACTGCTCCTTAATACTTTGCTTTTGTTGAGGAATGAGCTATCACTTGTTGCTTTTTACCGGTCCATGTGACTGCACCCACGCCAAGACTGAAAACATACTCGGAAGTGGACTTCGTGTCATCAACTGACCCTACCCAATTTGAATCTATGAACTCAACCAGTCTAGGATCTTTTCTTTTCCTATATAGAATGCCAAAGTCAAGTGTCCCTTTCACATATTTCAACACCCTTTTCATTGCTACCCAATGTTCTACTTTAGGTAATGTCATGAATCGGTAAACATAACTCACAACATAGATTAATTCAGGTCTAGTGGCTGCAAGATAGATAAAGCTTCCCACTAGTTGCTTGAATGCTGACTCATTAATCACCTTTGAATCTGGTTAGCTGAAAGCTTCAACCCTTTCTCCATAGGTGTAGACAAGATGTTGCAATCTCTCATTTGAACTTATCTAGCAAAATGCTGGCATATTTAGATTGAGAAATGAAAATGCCACCACTTGTTTGCCAAACATCTATACCTAAGCAATAATGTAGGAGGCCTAAGTCTATCATGTCAAAAGTCTTGCTCAAATTCCATTTGATTTACCCAATCAAATGTGCCTCACTACCTATTATGATAATATCATCCACATAAATGACCTGAAGGATGATCTCATTTCCTATGCTTTTGATGTACAAGTTAGAATATGAAGGACTTCATTGAAACTCCTATTCATCCAAATACTTGTCAATATTTATGTACCATGCCTTGGGTGCCTACTTCATGTCATATAGAGCCATTGTCAGTTTGCATACATAATGCTCCTTTCGTACAACTTGATATCCTTGAGGTTGAGTCATGTATGCTTCTTCCTCTAAGTCACTGTTGAAGAAGGCACTTTCACTTCCATTTAATGGAATTTTCAACTGAATTGAGCTGCCATGGCTAGAACCAAGTGGGGATGCTGCTCATCTTTGCTATAGGAGCAAAGATCTCCTCATAATAAATACCTTCTCTCTTTGAGAATCCTTTAGGCACAACCATGCTTTGTGCTTGTCAAGCGTACCATCAGCTTTGTACTTGACTTTATACACCCATTTGCAGCCAATGGGTTTTTACCTTGGTGGAAGATGAGAATGAACCCAAGTCTCATTCTTCATAAGACTTTGATGTTCTGCTTCCATGACCTATTCCCATTGATGTTTACATTTCGCCAATACAAAATCTTGAGGCTCATAAACTCTTTGAATGTTAGCCATAAGAGCAAAATTAACTCTATTTTGCTTGCTCTTGCCTCTAGATGACTTGCCTTCGATCATCTCATCATCTCAAACGTCACCAATCAATTTTTCCCACCACTTAGGTCTCTTAGTAGAAACCTCTTCATCCAAATCAACATGGTCATCATGACTTTCGCTGCCTAGTACTATATCATCTGGATGGTGATCTCAGTCCTCTTGAAGAAGGTCTTCTAGTATAATTACATGCACTTGTTTGGAGATTCCACTAGCTCAGAATCATTAGAGTCTCCTACTTCAAGTGTATCTAATGGAAGCTAGACGCCTAAATCTTTAGCCTTCAAAGGCTGATCTTTAGAACTTGATGTTAGAAGAGAGTTGAAAAGGCCCAACTTCTTCATCAATCACCACATCTCTACTGATGAATGTCATTGTCCACATCAATTAGCCTGTAGGATTTATCATTGTCACTTTACCCTGTGAGCATGAACTTTTGACTCTTGGAATCAAGTTTGGTTCTTTTGGCCTCTGCAATCCAAAAATACGCAATAGAATTAAAAACATTCAAATGACTCACTTGGTTTCTCCTTGACTGTGCTTCCTTTTGGGGTCTTCTCCTTCACTGCATATGTCAGAGACATTGAGAAGGTACATTGAAGTGTAAACTGCCTCTGCACAAAACTTCTTGGGAACACTCTAGTTCTATAACATGCGTCAGGCTATTTCTGTAATTGTATGATTTTTCCTCAACTACACCATTTTGCTAAGGTGTATAGGGTGTTGTGAATTGGCTTATGATATTGTGTTTAGTACAGAGTGAATTCGTTGTAACAAAATTCCAAAACCCCTTATTATTAGACCTAAAAGTTATGATTGCACATCCTGACTCTTTTTCTATTAATGACTTGAATTTTAGAAAATCTTTAAACACTTTTGATGTTGCTTTTAGGGAAAACACCCACATTTTCCTACTGTAATCATTTATAAACAAAAGAAACTACTTGGCATTAGTGATCAATGTTGTATTCATTGGAGCACATACATTTGCATGAACTAGTAGAATGACCTATGCTCTCCAATCTTGTCTTTCTGAAAATGGATTTTTGTTTTGGTTGCCTGCTTGGCAAGCTCCGCCAACACCCTATATCGGCTATTGGATCTTAGGTAAACCTTCAAC
Source organism: Thuja plicata (assembly GCA_018584345.1). Taxonomy (NCBI): domain Eukaryota; kingdom Viridiplantae; phylum Streptophyta; class Pinopsida; order Cupressales; family Cupressaceae; genus Thuja; species Thuja plicata. The sequence goes on along the minus strand of MU224536.1, from coordinate 763,931 downwards.
TATATGCTCTGGAGCCAACTGAGAGAGATGAGAACGGTTGAGACGCCCATAAAGTTGATCCCAAAGAGTACTTATAGTAGATGAACTCTTTGCTACCAATGCATACTCTTGAGCCTCTCTAGTGTCAACAAGTTGATACACACCATGATCTCCTATGCCAAGTGTGATGGTTTTCTTGGATGACACTTGTGTGTGCTGAAAATAATGTCCAACTTTGGATAGTGGCTCATAATCTGGCTCACAAAGAGTAGATTGAGCTCCATTCTTGGAACATTGTATATATATTGAGGAAAATAAGAAATTTTCCTCCAGTGTGGATCTGAATGTTGCCTTTGTTGACAATTGAATACTCACCACCACCAAAGATCACTGAATCTGAGCAAGCTGTGTATTTAGTGAACCAATACTCAGTGAACCAATCCTTTCTATGTGAAAAATGTCTAGATGCTCCAAAATCTATGCACCATACAAAGGACTTGGAGTGATCTGTTTGTCGTTTAGTCTTAAAAGTGTGGAAGGTTGACTTCTTATGCTCATAATGCCAGAACATGAGTCTTTGGTGGAGGCCCTCCTAGGTTGGATTTTTGATCAGCCAACCTCTTTCTGCTGTGCTTCTTCATGTGACCAAGTTTACCACAATAATGACGTGATAGTCTTCAGATTGTTCAAAGTATCTTCCTTTTGTCCTTGACCTTTTGAGGCCATGTGCCTGTGTCTTTTCCATTGAGTTTATGGATCAATACTGAGTTATGCATGTTTCTTGTCTCACAAAGGCTATCGGCGAGTAGCCTCAACTTGTGTGGGTGAGACTGTAACTGATTCAAAGAAGTTGTTTGATGGTTGGTAGGCAGAGTTCAAGGTTGTCTGGGTAATTGATTAAACCTGTCTTGTAACTTATCAAAATTTTCCAAGCACACATCTGATATGATAGTTTCTCTTATACCAAACTTCAATGGCCAGAAAAATGTGAGATAGAGAATGAAGAGAGTTTTGTTTGGCCACAATGAATGGAACAGACAGAAAGGAAATGAGCTCTAAGAATGCTCAATAATTTGCACATAGGCTCTCCCTCTGCATTATGAGTATTAGGAATATTATCATAGAGTGTGGAATGTGAAGGGTCTTGCTTGACATTTATGCAAATTTTGTTGATGAAAATCATCAATGGCATTTGCTACGTTGGCTTTCATCTCATCTTTGTAACTCTATCCCGTATTTCTCTTTGATGGGTTGCCTCATTTTGAATGTTGTTATGATGTAATTGACTAAATACCTGAGCAGGCAACTGGGAAATATATCGTCAACTTTTTCTGCTTTTTCGAGTTCTTGTCTCCATAGCATAATTGAATCATCACTCATGTCTTATTTCTTAGATCTTCATTCATTATCTTCTTTCTATCGAAGAATTATTTTCAGATGATGGTAATTCTTGTGGTTGAGATGTCTTAGTTTTCTGTTAGTCGCAATTTGGATGGATTTCTATACCATATTCTTCCTGAAAATTAGTTGAGATGTATGGAAAACAATAACTAATTAAATTTCAAATGTGTAGGTTATGTATGATGCATTTGGTGTTCGATTACATGCTGGTCGACAAGCAGAGGTATATTGGATTTATATCTTATGTTGAAGAATTCACGTACTGTTGTAAATCATGTGTTAGTTTCAATTTGTCATGAATTTCTCCTTAACACAAAATTTCTTCTTCCTTTCACTTGCAGGTCTTCATTTAGATACTTCGATTTTTCTTGTGATGTTTTTTAAGGCAAATTATTGTCATATCTTTATTTCAAGAATTTTAAAATTAGTTTGGAAACACAACTGCTTATTGTTTCTTTTTCGTACCATCCAATCAAATAGGTCACTGCCACATGCAAATCATTAAACAAATAATTTTTGAAGTGCAAAAAGGCTTCATCATGTGAAAATTTGATGTTTTAGTTTCATTAATCCAGAGATAATATGACCAATTCGATCGCATGAAATGTATTCCTAGCATATTGCTGCTGGAATAAGAGATCCTTGTTACCTTAGTGTCACTTTTCTGCTTAAGTTGTTTTGTTCTCCTCAAGCACTTCATCATTTTTGCTATTTTTTGGCATGAATTACAATACCCAAACAAGATGCTTAGGTTGCTTGGAAGGATTCTTATTTCCCCTGTCAATAAATAAGACTTTGATTGAGCATCGATCGAGTTTTTTGTCTTAATCTTATAGGGATGCAACTTAGATCTTTTCACTACTTTTTCAATACAAATTTCTTCAATGTCTTTAGTATGCAAATGCCAGCGTCTTTTATTTATTAATATAAAATGAGGAATTCAAATATCATGTTTTAAACTTCATTTGGTTCATTGCATGATCTTCATCATACATATCGACTAGATAATATGAGTTGAAGTTGAATCTCTGGACCTGTCTATCACATTGTTGCTTCCTTCTTATTTATACATCTTTAATTTACAGAATGTGCCCGCTTTCCTTTGGTTAGGAGTAATGGAATGTTGAACTTTGCAATGGTTTTCCTGTGAAGTAAAGTGGTTTTACTTGTAATTAATTTCGTAGATAGGTGTCAAGATTCTTACTATTTAATTAGATACTGTCTTGACAATGTAATTACGTTGTTGCAAATTAATTGTTTCCTAACAGACCTATATGTTGAAACCTGACTTTTCAAATAGTTCTTGTGGCTGCATGGGTTATAAGGACATGAAATCTCTTTTCAGTGGCTTCTTAGTCATTTGGCGTGAATCGGATGCAACTGTGCTGTAATAACCCGTCATTGAATTGGAAAAGATTTGCAAAATGTGTTTGAGAGCCAATTCAGAATTCATGAACCAATGGGGATTGATTTCCTGATTGATTCTGTAGGCATTACAAACACTAACCATAAGGTCATCTAGATTTCCTCCCTCCATCAAATCTGAAATATTTAGAATAGCTAAAACCTAATAGTCTCTGGCAAAAGAAAACATCACAATAATGGTATAAATCATATCAATGATTTCATGATGTGCTTAGAAGGCATATGAAACTAGTGCAAGATGTTAATTTCAAATACCATAATTGCATTGCAAACGTGAACCTTATGATCATTAATAAGAATTCAGTTGATTAACTCCTTTCTTTGCTTCAAATGGATATACAAGATTTACTTTACTCAACTGTTAACTACTGAAGCTTAATAACAAGACAGGCTCCATTTATAAAAAAGTCATCACTAGACAAGAATTGGTGTATCACGATTTGCCAACATAGATCATTGGTTTGGTGCTATAAATGAGCAAGGGACGAACTTAAGAGACTTTTAGATGTATAGGATCCTAGAAAGGTGAGGCGGGGGATAATAACATGCTCCATTGTCAGTCTTAATCCTTATTGCACTTGTCTAGGTAGTCCCTAAGGATTAATTTATTACCCTGGTTATCAAATCCATTCAGGCTCATTTTAACTTCACTTTAAATGCCATGGATCAATTGACATAATTCTTTGACTCTAAATAGCATCAGTCCATCCAAAAAATACAAAGGTTAAATGCAATTGTTCCTCATAAATGGTTCATTTTCCAATTTTAGGGTTTACAAGTGTAGGATGATTGCTAACCTAATTGAGTTTGTCATAAATACGACAATTTGCCAATGAAAAGGTAAATGATTTTTTTAGGGTAGGTATAATAATCACCATGGGGCAGAATTATTGTAAAATCAAAATCACTATTACAATCCTGATTACAAATACTGAAATACAATTATAGTTACAATCACATCATAGTTATAAATTTATAATCCTGATTACAATTGAGTGTTCGACCCTTCAAATAAGCGCTTAAGCAAGGTACAACTGATGTGGAAGTATTTATGCCAAGAGGGCTTTGTCAACTATGAAGGTACATGCAAATTCTACCACACAAGTTTGTTGCCGGAATAGAGAGAACCTGGAAAAGAGGAGAAAGGATATTATGGAGGTGAAATGATAATTGATAGTTGCATCTTAAATATAGGAGAGGAATACTCCTTATATAAGCGATTACAAGATCTTTCCATAAAGGATATGATCAAGAAGTAAAGATAGATCACAAAGTTACTAAACTAACTAACTGGCTCTCTGAAATAGAGAGTTGCTAACTAAACTAACTAAACAACTTAAATGACTTAAATGATCATTATAAGCTAAATATCACAATATGTTAATATCCTCCCTTAATGGTCATTCTATTAACTACCCTACAAAAGACTTGACATAATATGCTAGTCATTTGGCTATAAATGCATAGAAGGTTGACTCCTTCAAATAGAACGCTTTGGGACATGAGTTTGCTTCTGAGAGCCTCCTTGTTTGAACTTCTGATCAACCAACCGCTTTCTACATAAATTTGGTTATGACCAAGTTTACTACAATAATGACATGTGATAGGTTTTAGATTCTTTGAAGAATCTTCGCTTTCTCCTTTCTGCCGAGTGGACTTGCCTTTGCCTTTGTCCTTGGCAGTAAACGCTTGTTCCACTCTGGCGATCTCACTGCTGCTACCAAACTGTTTGCATCTGGCTTGCTGTAAGAGCTTATTGCACAGATCATCAAACTTTAAGTTAACATTGGTGGAAGTAATGTTGAGAGTTGTGATGACATTCTCTTAGGATTGTGGTAAGCTTTTCAGCGTGACAACTACCATATCCTCTTCTTCCATCCTGCAACCAATGGCCTCTAGTAGATCAGGAATATATTTAATTATCATAATCAAGATATTCTTAAGGAAGAAAGCTTTGCCTTTATCTGACAACTTGTGCAAATCCTTCAGGTAAATCTAGATCTCTATAGCAGTCTTGCCTAAAGGCACTTCTAGAAGCATATCATCGGTGATAGATAACTTAAGCAGCATAACCGCCTCTCGATTATGATCATCAAACTTGTCTAGCTCTTTTCCTGTCGCTGTGGGGTGAGCAGTTTTACCTAGAACAATCTGATCTAGGCATTGGTACTTAAAAATAGTGAGCGAACAATCTGATCTAGGCATTGGTACTTAAAAATAGTGAGCATCCTTTGCTTCTTGGTATTGTAGTTCTTGTCGTTGAACCTCTAAGTGCCTTGCAACATAATGTTGGGTAACAAAGCCATCCTCTTGCTATCCAGAGACATGGAAAATAAGATCATTTTCTCAAAAAACTTGGATTTTTGTTGATTAAAAAATCAGCCAGAAAACTTTGAAACCACGATTTTTCCAAAAATTGTCAAAAGAACCGGCTGCAAACCAGTACCACGATTTTGTGGAAAATTTGTCAAACCCTTGATGCAACACGATTTTGTGAAGAAATGGGCCAAAACCTTCGTGTTGTGGAAAAAACGTAAAAAACCACAGCAAATACTCATGATTTTTAGTATTTACGAAAAAATTGCCAAAACCCTAGATGTTAATAGAGCACGATTTTTGTTCTAAAATAATGTCAAAAATCAGCAAAACCAGTGCTGAAACCTTAGACTGACCACAATTTGAAAACAATTGCCAATATAGAGGGTCTCGCGAGTAGCAAAAACCACGAACAGGGGTGTGGGCAAAATCCTTGTCTTCCGTGCAAAAACGCTGTCTCTGTCGCAGATCTCAGACAGAAAACACGGGCAGAATGAAACTGCTGCCCTGTCACCAAAATAACCAGAAATCGTGCGCAGACTGAAGCTTTCTTCGCAGGCTGTAAACTGATGTGGCTCATGCAGACGGTGTGGAAGGAGGCAGACATACTGATTGAAAACCCTAGTTGCATGCTGAAGAAAATGACATTGCGAGTTGCACAGTATTCTTTCGCGGTCTGCAGACAAATGAAACAAGCCCCTCCCAAAAAATTGCGGCAGAAAATGCCCTCCAAAATGGCACTTGTGCTAATAGAAAACCACATGTGTGCGAAAAATGAGCAGGAAACATGGCCCCTCTGCTCCAGGATGATGCTAAAAAACTACAGTAAAAACCCTGCAGCGAGCTACAGTAGAAGGACGTGAACCAAACCATTGAGCAGAAAAAAACTTTACACAATTTAAAAAATTGCTAAAAATATTCTTCAAAAAAACTTCGATTTTTCAGAAACCTTTGGTCTGAAAATTTTTTGTTCTCAAAAGTTCGATTTTATAAAAAAATTGGTAAAAAATCTTCTAAAAATCTCATTAAAGAAATTTCTTGGATAAGCCACGATTTTTCATAAAAATTGTTATAAAACTTCTGGAAATAAATTCCAGGTATCAACTTCGTGAATTCTGAAAATTTGCCAAACACTAGACTATTGCTTTGATAGCATGAAATGGCAATTGATTGTTGTTGTGATTTAAATGGAGAGGAATACTCCTTAGATAAGTGATTACAAGAAGATCTTTTCATAAAGGAAATGATCAAGAACTAAAGACATGATAGAAAGTTACTAAACTAACTGGCTTACTGATATAGAAAGTTGCTAACTAAAACATCTAAACAACTTAAATGACGTAAATGACCGTTATAAGCAAAATATTGCAATATTTTAATAGGTGTGTTTTTGCTATATACAGAGACATGGGCTCCCTGATTTAAAGTGGATCGTACAAGCTAGTGAAATCAGTTAAGACTGCTGCTAATTGATATGATTGAAGACTCACCAATTCCAAGACACTTATAGGAATCATTCTTTAAGAAAAACAGCAGAAATAGACTTGCACACTGTTCACTGTTAACATTTTAATTTGTATTTTGCAGTACAACACACAATGGAACAACATTTAATGTAAAATCTGTATTTGAACTTATAGGGAAAACTATCTTCTGAAGAGTGCAGAAAATGATAAATTTCTTAAACAAGAAAATACAGTGTCACCTAGAAACTAGTGAGACTTCTTTTAGCATGCAAAGTAAATAAACTGAAAAGAAACCTGTTTTTGTCATCAGGCTTGTCATAAGCACCCCAAGTTGTCAATGAAACAAAAAAATATTTAATAGAATCATAATAGTTGCCACGAGGCAAACATATTTAATAGAATCATAATAGTTGCCACGAGGCAGCACTATGATAAAATCAATATCACTATTACAAGTATAATTACATTTACAATCACCATCATAGATCCAATCGTTTACAGTTACAATTAATCAGTGATCTGCCCATTGAATAAGGTTTTAAGGCAGGTACAACTGATTGGGATGTATTAATATCGACAGGGATTGTCAACGATTATGTTACATAGTAATTCTACCACATAAGTTTGTTGCTTCAAGAGAGAAATGTGAAAAGGAGAGAGGATATCATGGAGGTTCCTTTTTGCTATCCATAGAGGCATGGGCTCTCTCATTTAAAATGTATCATACAAGCTTTTGAAATCAGCTAACACTGCCACAAATTGACATGCTTGAAGGCTTCCAATCAGAAGACACTTGTATGAATCATTTTTGATAGACAAACATCAGAAATAGAATTGCACGATGTAAGTTTTTTATTTTGTAATTGTGGTACAACTGACCTACGTATCCTAGGGATGTGTCCTTTGCATTTTCAGACCCAGTCCCTTACTAGAAATGTTGAGGATGTGAGTATGGGTTGGAAGATTACACAGATGTCCCTGATTCGTTGAAAAATTTGGAAACATACCTGTTATATCAATTTCTTTAGGAAATGCTAGGCTGTCCCCTATGGCCCAGACATAAAAAAAATAATTCAAAGAAAACCGCAGAAATGTTTGATGCTTTAGTGTTTCTGTGTCAACTAGTTTCTCTTATACTTGGTTCTCAGCCAACTTGTACGATTGAAGTACTTGTTCCTCTATTAAAGTTGTATCTTTGTAATACATAGTTCTTTCTCATATTTGGTCAATCACATCTTGTTCTCTATCAAATTAGATTATCCTTGTCAAATTTTCCATTGCCAATCCTGTCAGGACAAGTAGCTGAGAATGAGGATAGAACCATGCTTGCACATTTTTGGAGTTATAGTTAGAAAATTGGGTGAAGTATTTATCAATGTATGTTCTTTGTCGTATATATTGCATAGACAGGTAGATGGATGAACCTAGGGTTGACACTTTGATGTTCTTGGGTTAGCCATGGAATTGGGTAATGAATAAATGGCAAATGCTTCTTGTTCCTTGTTTGGCTATGAAAGGAGTTGTTCTCTAAGAAACAGAGAATGTTTAGTTGCACTTTTGTTTGTGCTAGGGCTTCCTATAGCTGCAAAGCCTTATGAGATTCATAAGAAATCGGAAGGAAGTTGGCTCTGGACTACTGACAACTATTGGTCTTGATTATTGACTAGTTGTTGATCATTTTCTTTTTCTCTGTAAGTAGATTGTGGGGATGCTCGGGTTACATGTTCTAATTGTTAGATAAGAATGTGAGTGATTTTCTTGCATAGAATGTGTTATGTTAAAGTTGGGTTTGAGGCTTGAGCCATCATTTGTTTGTGGCTGAGCTGCTCACACTTGCTGAGCTGGATCTTATCTGAATCTGTCATGGTATGGCTACTTGAGAAGAACACAGTGGCAAGTCTCACTAGCTAAGTCACAGTCTTGCAGTTCAATCCATCATTGTGTTAAATTAAAATGTTGGCTTTTTATGAGTACTTGTGAACATTGGTGTTGGTTCATGATAAAGACGGTACAATCCATTGGCCCTGGGTTGGAGATTGGGTTGCTGATCCTAGGCTGGAACCGAATTGTCCAGTCCTCCATTTGTGCTAAGGATTCTATTTTTATAACAAACTGAAACAAGAATCCTTAATTTATTAACAATGAAGTGAATGCGTTATCATATGAATATTTGAAATTCCTATATTTTAAAAATCTCCGTTTTTTCAATTGCCATCCCCTGTAGTCCCTTATAAAGGGCCGTTTAGGAAAGATATCTTGGAAGCTTTGTGGAACATTGGGTACAACACAAAGTAAAACAATATTTAAGGTAAAAACTTTCTTCAAATTTGTAGGGGAAGCTCCTTGTAAGAGGGAAGGAATTGATAAATTTCTACAAAGAAAATTCTAGTGACACCTAGAACAAGTGGGATTTCTTTCAGCATGTAAATTAAGCAAATTGAAAGTAGACTTGCTATTTTGTTACCAGGCTCTGGCAAAAGGCTAATCAGCGCTTCCACATAAGACGAGGCTTTTTGATATTTTTCTAGTGCAGAAAATTTAATCTAGAGGAAGCAAAAGCATGCTTACTTCTAGCTAAAACCGAATACTAGCAGAAGATGAGTGCACACTGGAATTCAATTTAGCAAAGCATGCATGCGAAACAAGAAACTGAATAAAAAAATTGCATAGAAAGCTATAATTATCTATATCAATAAGAACAACAATACAAAGCTTGCAGTATTTCACAAAGTTAATTCACAAAGCCTAAGGTAACTTAAGACAACTCTTGAACGGCGATCTTAGCTGCTAGTTGTTGTGCCTTTTCATAACACGCCCCATTTTTATTTTGCCAAAATATGGACCCCCTCTTTTGCTTAGGTTTAAGTTGGTCCCAGGTGTCATTTTTTCCAAAAATAGTCAAGTTCCCGAAATTGGCTGATCCATGTGCTAAAATTTTATCATGGAAGGATACAGCATCCAAAATAATGCTTTGATCCATTAGAAAGTTTGCTTAGGCAAGAGAGAAATTTTCAAATTTGTTTATGGGTCTTACCCTTCCAATTGGAACAAAATTTGGTTCACTTAGCTTTTTGAACATTCCTGCACCATTCAAGTCTTTGTGGAAAATCAACATATTCCCTAAACGAAATCAATACATTCAGTTCTCTTGACTTTTTCTACACATGACCTGTTTTAAACCAAAATATTTTTGGAAGTCCAAGGTCCATTTGAACATGTTAAAGTCTTATGCACTTAGTATGTTCACTTGAAAGTTTCTGCATATAGTATGCCGGTGACTACATCATGATTTCATCACCCACTTATGGAGATCCCTTAGCCAATTGAGTGGAATCTTTATAAGTCAAATAATTAGTTCAGTTGGAATTTTTTGCCATGCATACAGTTGATGACATCAACATTATGTCATATTGGTATCATCTTTTTTGCAATTATTGACCTTGAATGCTTACATCATGTTGACACTATCTTGTCCTTTCAATGATGTCGTTATTGAAACTATTAATTTGGACTGGATATTAATACTTAGTGAAATTAATAGGCTCAGTTCACTTGAGTGTTTCTGTGTAACTTTTTAAATTTCATAATTTTTTTTGAGATTTTGCATGGTTTTGGCACAAAATAGGAAAACCCCAAAATAAAATGATTGGAGTTTGTTAAATTGGTTTCACCCAATTTAACATCCACCCGTTCAATCTTTCCCACGACAAGGAATGTCTAGCACATCTACTTAAGATGGGCATGGCAAGATGCATGAAGTTTAAAACACAAAGATACATACACGGAACAAACAAAGAGAAGATACCTCCAACACAGCTCTCACAAATGGACAATTTTCTTGCCACTGTTCTATGAACCAGCAATCTTTCCTTCCGAGAATGCAATGCCAAGCAAAAACCCAAATGCCAAACCTTCCAAGCAAGTTTCAGCCTCAAACATTAAGGGGAAAGAGTCAGCAGCCGCAAAACTCCCACGCCCAAAACATGCAGTCCAAAAGTTTCCAACGCTTAAATAGACTCTTTCTTTTCTTTTAACTTAAAACCACTTTTCCAAAAACCTCCCTTTCTCTTCATACTCGCATCCAATTAATAAAAGATATTTTATTAAGATAAATGTTTGCATTTCTTTCAAGTTTTCAACAATACATGCCCATTTTGCTTTAATTATTTTGATGAACACAACATAGGAAAACATAAATATTTTGTATAATAGTAATAATACGATTTTCCCAATTAAAGATATGTTTATTTTCCCACACTAATCAAACACATCGTAAGCCACATAAAGCTATACTTTAATCAATCACGAACATAAATTCATTTTGCTAGCACACAACAAAACACATAACAAAATTAAATAAAATTAATTGCCGGAGTCGAACAACCTATGATACACATGTAAAAACACATTTTATGGGTTTTTACAGGACTCAAAAATCTGCAATCAAACAATTCAAATTTAGGCTCGTAGGGCCATAAAAGACATAACATGGCTTGAACTTGAGCAAGATGGAAATTAAACACCACCTTTACCCAAGCCGATTGTCTCCCCAATATATCACCATTGGGGATACCTATGTTTGCGCACTCAAGGAAAACATCAGCACTCAAGGAAACATCAGGTGTACTTGCCCAACACAAAATAGCCAAAGTGTAGTTTATATGCATTAAAACATAATATATATGTATTTACAATGTACATCGACCAATGAGATAATGTTAAAAACTACTTCTGATTGGAAAATCATTTAACACTAGCATGATTTAGATATATAAATGTGTAATAGATAATCAATGATCATATATAGTGAAAACAACAAAGCTGAAATGCTGTGAAGTACAACCATATAACAAACACTGCATGTTAAGCTTTTTGTGGTTCTCTGCTCCTGGAAGGAGCTTTTAATCTTTAAAAGGACTACTGTTATGATTGTTAGTATAGCTTTAGTTGATGATAAACACTCGAAAACTGTCTATATGTTAAGTAGGCTTATGGTAGTGTGGATAAGTACTATGGGTTTTACTTTAGATGTGGATAAGTACTATGGTTCTTGTTAAGTTTTAGGATCACTGCAAATGTAATAGAAATCTATGTTTTATGTGTTTTCCAAATGCAACAATCTCTCTTTCATTTATATTGGGAACGAGGCTAGGAGAGACACGTCCCTTCATGGGACATGTCTATTCATTATCATTTATAAGAAAGGACATGCCTCTTCCCATTAATTATAATTTAATCAATCTTATAATGTTTCATCAATCAATTATTAATTAAGAATAATATAATAATTT
>MU224536.1:729122-747936 GCA_018584345.1 Thuja plicata | reverse complement strand
ATTGTGGGTGTAACAATATTTCTTTAGTATAGATGATTATTATTATTAAAAATAATGTATTAAGGTGTAACAATATTAATGCGATAAGTATATTATTTATATTTTAATTTAAAAAATAATAATAATAATATTATTATATATTATAATATTATTATTTATGTATTTAAATATATATATGTATTTTAATTTAAATAATAATAATAATAATATTATATATTATAATATTATTATTATTATTTATGTATTTTATATATATATATATATATATATATTTGTACAGACGAACCCAAAACGAATCGAACCCAATCCAAAAAATTTTTGGACGAATTTCGAACCCGAATCTCGAACCCGCATACGAACCGGCAACTTAGCTTTTCATCAAAATTTGGATTCTGCATGGATGGACTCCTCAATCAAAACTCGGATGTCATTTTCCCTGAAAGTGCATCTGATTAAAAAATGAGTTACAAAGGACATTCAATGGAGCCCGAGGTGGGAAAACTATTAAATCTCACAAATTGTGAGATCCTGAGAAAATCCTGTTATAGATTGTTTCGGTGCTGGTCCACCCATATTGGCAAAGTTTCGGCAAGAAATAATCATCAGATTGAGAGATTTTGCATTTAATAGAATTTCTTTGGGCTGGTGTAAAAAACTAGCTAAAAAAGAATCACTGTTAGAGGCTTAGAGCTGAAGTGATATGTTTTTGGATCTGGCAAAAATGTTGAAATACTTGACCTAGTGAAGGAGAAATTGGATTTTTTTAGTTCCTAAGCCACTATGCAGAATATTTGATTAATTTATAATGTTTAAATTTTAAAATCTAAAAAAAAATGACAGCCCTTAATATTAAATTTTAAAACTTTAATTAACTCTACAAAGTACAATCTGCAAAGGAGAAAGTTGTTTTGCTGAACTTCATTCTATAGATGAGTGTTATAAATTCTTTAATGATAACATTTAGGAACATGGTATTTGAAACCCTGTGTTCGGTAGGGATTCAACAATTTTGTAGAGCTTTATTGCCTATCCAACCATGTAATGACCCTAACCGGCCATTTTCCAAATTTTCCCCAAATATATCTCATGCAGATTTAAACAAAACATTCATGCAATAAAACTATGGAATTCAATAGTAATTAACCAACATTTCGTATTCCATTAAAACCCTCAGCAACATCGTTGCATTATAAAATAACAATGGGATTTCTCACAATCCAAATCTGAACTCAACATGCAGCAGAATAACAATTAACAGAAAAGAACCTGTGAATACAAAGGCGAACTCTGATGTGAATCCGCACCGGAGATGAACTGGGGCTACGTCCAATCCTCCTCTGAGCCAAAAGGGTTTCCTTCCTGAAGGCTGAATTCAAAAGCTGAAGCTTCCTGATATCTCCAAGAGATAAAATATCATATCATAAACTAAGCATCCACAATTGAGCCTTCAATCCTTCTTTTAAAGCAATGGCTGTGACTCTTCAGTTTCCCCTCTCTGTCTTTTCATAATCTCACTTAAAGTCACTTTTTAAATAAATATAACTGTTAGTTATAAAGTGACATAATAAAATAAAGTGAGGAATCTTCTGGCATTAAAACGGAGGACCAAACGAACTCGGATGGAGACGTGTGATAGCTTGCCGGAAAACTCTCGGCGAGATGCTCCAAGTCCACTATTGAAATACCAGGAACACTAAGTTCTTCCTACTTACTATAAATAGTAAGGACCCTGGAAACCCTGTGGAAACTGATCTGATTGGCCTGAAACTGAAAACACCTAGGCCAAACACCCCTTTGATCCTCTGCCAAACCTCGGTTAGCCCACCGGACCATGATGAAAGGCTAACTATAAGGCACGAAATTATGTGCCCCGAAAAGGGGACATTACAGATCACTGTGTTCCAATTGCATAACAGGGATGACACTACAGAGAAGACATACATTGGTGACTCAGCAACTAAAGGTGAATGAAGAAAGAGAGCCCCAAGTCTATGTTACTGTTCTGCATGCAGAGAAGATACAAGATATATAGATGCTTAATGGAAAAGACAAACTTGGTTGCCAATACCACTTCTATGATCAAAGAGACTAGGGAGTGCTTTGTCATAACATCTTTATGATTTCTGTCTTGATTTTTCTGCATATTTCTTTCTAAGAAAAGATGTTAGTTCAGTCTAGAGTCTGGCCTTGGGAATTAATATTATCTATTTAGAGGCGTTTTCAGGTCTTAGCATACTCAGCAATGTTCTAAGTATGCTTCTGCTGTGCCTTTTTGTAATATTGGAAAGGACCTTGAAGTAATGATTTTCAATTCCAGTGGACTTGACCCATTTTTATGGTTCCTCAGATCACAGAATGGGTTTCTACATATTACCCATACCATTCTTAATATATTTTGAAGGTTTTTTTTTTAAAAAGAAATTGGATTCAATCTATAATACACACACACACACACACACACACATTCAAATGGGAAGCATGATTTCTACCAGCCAATTTGACTTCCTTCCAAGACTTGGGAATCTATATCTGTGGACTTTATTAGTGAAATTCTACCTGCTTTTTGGAAGCATGATTGCGTCTTTGTTGTTTCAAGTAGGTTTCCTAAAATCTCCAATTTCCATTCAACAAAACCAGAATGTTTCCAAATTTGCTGAGATTCTTGTTCCAACATGTATGGTCTCACTTAGGCTTATCACTCTATGATTTCTAGTAGTGACTCAACATTTCCTAGTCAGTTTTGAGAAACCTTGTTGAAGCTTTTGGGCTATAATAGAGGTTCTCTATATTCTTTCATCCACAAACTTTTACTCAAATTGAGGAAGTTAAATGCTCCTTGGCCCATTTGCTATGCTATTAGCACAAATACAAAATAAGCAATGGGATACTTATCTTCATGCGTTGAAAAGTTATGATAGTGCTACGGGTTTCTCTGTATCAATTCGTTGCTTTCATGAGTTTCTGGAAACTCTCCTGAACTGATAGTGCTACGTGTTTCTCTGTATCAATTCGTTGCTTTCATGAGATTCTGGAAACTCTCCTGAATTTCTTTATTTCAAAACAAAAGAAGCAAGGTAAGAATTTTTCTTTTATACAATGTTTGATTAACATCCATGCACATGTTTATGAAACATTATTGAAGCCTCAAGCCAAAGACAAAGGGCTTCATGATCAACAGTGAATTACTGGAAGGCCTTGTTGGGGATAAAGTTCAGCTTCACTAGGACAAACAAAGATTGGAAAATCAGCAACATGATAATCTTAAACTATTGAGTACTATTGACTATGGGTCTAATACAAGTTTGCAGCAGATTGGTGGAAATGCTTTTTTAAGTTGGATCTTCTTTCTCAGCTTGGAATGCAGTCTGTTGTGAATGCGAGCCGAGCTTTATGAGCTAGCACATGTGGAGGAAGATATTTGTATCTAATCTAATATATTTCTATTTCAGCTTCCTCTAGAAGAAGATGTTTTTCTTGATATCCGCACATTAACTAGTAGTTGCCACTCCAAATACTTGCTTGGCATCCAGGGGTCACTGCAAGCTGAAGTTGAGTGATTGTTCAATTCAGCTTTCGAGCTTAACTTTTTGTATCTAAAATAGAAGCTGAAGACAGTTTCCTCTAAGGCAGTAAGGGATTGAGGAGACATAGTTGCATGGGCATATGCATCTTATTAGTATTACATTTACTACATAGTCACATGGACATATTTTGTATTCTTAAATAGTGTGCATGTCTCTGTATAAAACTGTCTTCTCTCAGAAGCTTCCTCGTGCATCCTTGGTAATATTTTTAAAGATATCAGAGTGTAATTATGTACAGTTGTAGCAAACTTTAATTACATTTATCGTTGCAGTTGTGATCTTATTGATCACAGCCCTGGGTAATAAGTAAACAACAAGATGTCAATAAGGAGATTTGGCACCTTTGAATGGCTCTCCACTAATGGTGCTAATATAATTAGCAAGAGTATACAAGAGGAATACATTGTGTTTGGTGGTGATCCCTTCTGCATAACAATTCATGCCTTTGCTATACATCATCCCACACCATACATACTGTACATTGTCACACATCATTCATGCCACATATATCCTTTAATCATTCCCTCAACGCTCTTCACAATTTTGTTGGTTATTGTGTTTGTGCTTTACTTCTAAGGTCGACAACCATGGCATATCACATCACATATGCACATATGTGACTGTTCAATTTTTCTAAGAATGTGGGGTATTCAAGCATAGCGAGGGAGAATGAGAACATAACAAAATTCTTGAGATTATTCTGAAAGTCAATAAAAATTAGCATGCTAACTGATTTGGGTTCTGGTGAGGATACAATATCATTCCAAGCTGCTGCTAGTTTTTCAGCTGAAATTTGTGTCAGAAAGGGCAGAAAAGGACTTCTAGCATTAATACAATTTGATTTAGGTTGTTTTCAGACCACACAAAGTGCTGGCTTCTAACCAAGTTGCTGTATCAAAATACACAAATTTTGCTTTGTACTAGACATGATATGCTGCAACTAAGTGCCATCTATTGTGATGCAGTCATGCTCATATACCTACTGGATGATGGAGTTTGTCCAAATATGCTTGTAAAAGGGCTCCAGGCTCTAGAGAATATCCTGTCAACTTGTCTCTGGACTATCTATTGGGGCTGAGATATAGATGGATACATCAAGTCCAGTTTGCTTATAAGTTATAAGCTAGGATGCAAGGTTGAAACTTGAGGAGTATGACCGTTGAGTCCCCAAGGGGAGTCCCATACATTAAAACAGTCGTTGTTGGGCTGGGACCTAAGAAGAATCTTGTTACACTTATATATGTGTATTTAGTTGCATTCAATGCAATTTTTGGGTTCATTGTTTGGAATACCTAAGTGGGAATAGGAGTGGTTTTTTTTCATACTTCAAATTTCTTTTCCAATTCACAACATTACATCAAAAGGAAACTAAGCTAAGAGAATCTGGGAACTGGATTACTATCAAGGAACTGCAACTTGAAACCTAACAGTTATAAACTGTAAGTGATTCGGTTCTTTGTGATTCTCATCAATAATTTGGGTAGTCTTGTGGTCTGTGTTTACGGTTGCATTATGTTAAGAGTTTTTGTATCAATAGAAAGCATGTTTGTAGACATTTAAATAATTCATTGTAACTTGATTCTTGCATTGTATTTTTTTTCTTCTCATCATGATTGGAACGTGCTCCTTATATGTTTTCTCCTACTGAAATTTGTAAATCTAAAGGTCTTTTTGCTAATATGGGTTATATGTGCACTCCTTATTACTTAAAAAAGATGTTTATTCTGATGTATATGCCTTTCTTTTTCAATTGTTCCAACAAATTGACGATTTAATATATAGATTGGAAAGCAATCTTTAAAGAGTCACTCACCTAAAAGGCTAAATGCTTAGATGAAATACAAGAGTGATGAAAGATTTTTCTTTTATGCAATGCCCATTTTGTGTTCTATTTGGATGTTCTATAAGATTCATTTACTGATGTGTTTCTGCTAAAATTTATATCTTGGCATACCTCATTAATTTATTGACATATTGTGTTTTTAAGGTGCTGAATCAAATAGTGTTTGAGCTGCCTGCGGAGCATCCACTAGCTGATACAAGGCCTCTTCGTGAGCCTCTTGGGCATACACCTCCTCAGGTAAAAGTTGTTTATATTTGCAAATGCATAGAAGCAACTACTGATCAAAGCAAGAAGCTCTACTTCAGTGTTATTTTCTGATTGCTTCTGCAGTATAATGCCAGAATCTTATAATGACTAATTAGTCTTCAATGTAGAGATACATGCATTGGTCCCTTGATGCATGATAGCAAAAGGATAAAAAATTTAAACCTCATAAATCTGTTTATAGCTTTGGTTTGGTGAGGAACACTGCATTACATTAATTTACTGTAAAGTTTACAAAATGAAGGGTTCCTATTTTTGCCTGCTATTCAACAAAAGATTGCTGGCCTAAGATAGTTTGTTGAAACAAGTAAAACCATTGCAACTTTCTCGTTGAAGGCGTGCCGTAAACCATAACTACGAATACAAGCTCTTAAGTGCTGTTAAATTAATAGAAAATTATGCATGCTTGTCATTTTATCATATATACTAGATATGAACTGTCATAGCTGCTTCAAAGATGATCTGACAATGGATAAGTTATGTTGGTTTGGAGAACTGACAACCCCACTAATTAATTCCCTCAAAGACTTCCTAATGAACTCGACTTAATAAAGATTCATTTCCTGAGGAATTTGATCAATAATCAGTTTACATAAAAATTAGAGATGTGAGCTATGCACATAAGCCATCAAGGTGAATCAGACACACAAGAGACTTATAATCAGTTTAAAATAAGGCCATATCTGACAAGTTTGACTGCAGCCAAAGCTGTCAATATTGGGACAGGATATAGTATGTATGTTCAACCACGGCAAACACATGCATATCTGAAGTAAGAAATAGCTGTGGGCAAGACGGAGATTTGGTTTTCTAGTTTGACTGTTGGGCTTTTGTGAGTGTGAACACTTCTGGAAATGCTGTTACAGGTAATTCATCTATATTAGCTACTTTGAATCTTGTAGAATGGGTTCCTTTCAGCTGTATGGATTCCCTTTTGTAACAGTCTTGTAGGAGTTGAAGTGTAACTATAAAGGCTAGGGGGTAGCAACAATTGTTGTCTAGGTGTTTGGGCATCATATTCATCTTGTAAGGTGTCCATGGAGGCCTCAAGTTTACAGTAAATCTTGTAACCAGCAAAGGAGATAGTGGCAAGAGGAAGTCTAAACTCTCTTCTGGAGTTCTCACCTACATTGGGTTTCTCTAGGTCAATTTTGGCATTTTCTTGCTATTTATATTGTTAAAATCTTTAGTAATGCTGTTTGCAGTGAGCAAGATCATTTTTAGGACTCTTGGGACTTTTTATTGCACGTTCTTTTTATTGGGGCTGTAATGATTGTGTTGATAAAATGTGTGAAATATCCATCCTGTATAGATCAGCAGGTGTCATTTGAAACTGATGAATCTCATTTTATGTGGCCGAACTGTGATTATTGCCTCAAAATTTGCATAGATTCAGCAAATTTGGCTTCATCTCTGCCCAAAATGTTACAAAGTGCATTTATTATTTCATTCAGTGTTCAATGATTAGGTACATTTAACCATAGAAGCAATAACTGGGGACAGAACCACATTACCTGATGCCAGACTTGTGGGCTGTGCCATTTCTTAATGTGGATTGATTTTTTCAGTAAAAAACCTGCAGGTTTTTGAAAACTCTGCCAAAAAACTGAGTTTTCTTAGCAGCTCTTAAAAAAAACACAAAAAACTAAAAGTGCAGTTTTGAAGAATTTGGAACTTGGTTTAAAGTGGTTAAGTTCAAAAAAATTGTTTTGGGTTGTTGTGCTAGATGGGAAAGCAGCATTTTTGGTTGTACTCTTAATACCTAAATTGTAATTGGTGCACCATACTTTATGATTGGGAATTTGATACTCATTAAGAATTTGAGTGTAATTGGCAACATTGAATCTTTGTTATGTCTAATATTTGAGCTTTGTTTGGTTATCTATGCATTATATTTGGCATGAAATAAGAATAACAGTTTTTGTTGGCATTTTGTCATTATTTTAAATATTTGCTAGGATCTTCTTGTTTTTTTTCTTGTTTAAAACCCAAGCAATTTAAGTCTTCCATGTCAATGCTATGTAAATGGAATGTTACTATGCATTTAACATTGAACATTTTTGAAGAGCAAAGAAAGAAAAGAAATAATTTTGATTCTATGGACAACCAAAGTTGGTCAAAGGGAATCCGAAGGACAGCGACTTACAAAAGAATAGCTGGTGCTAAAAGTGCTCCAACAACTTAAAATAAAATCCAATAATAACAGTTCTAATATTTCTATATATTAAAAGGAACTAAGAAGAAAGGGTTAAGTCAACTGGATAAACCCTTGTCAAATTAGAATATACAGAGCCACAGAGAGAGAGAGAGAGGGGGGGGGATGGATTTTTGTAGACCAAGGTTGAGAGAGATCCCAGTTAAAACATAAAATATTTATGAGAAAGGAAGGAGTGTCCCATGCTAAGTTTTGGTTTCTTGTAAGAACCAGGAAAGAGAGCCGCAGGAGAACAAGGTTCTAGTTTGTATTGAAGACAAGATAAGAGATAGACCATCATCCCTGTCGGCCACTACACAACAACTAAAAAGCATGTTAACAAATTATATCCTCCAACTCCATTAAATCTTTTATCGTGTCAATGTGGTCCATCAACATTTTAAGCATTTTATTTGTTATGCTGAGAGACGTAATTATAATGACAGCAAGGGGTGGTGTGTAAGGGCTTGAGTGTGTTAACAAAAACTATTGAAAATTCAATATACAAAAATAATAAAAATTAAACCATAGGCAACATAAGTTAGTAAAAATTTGTATATGAGGAGCCTTATCCTCATTTTAACTGACCCGCATATAGAAGCAGGATGTGTATATACTTATGAACAAGACTTTCCTAAGTCCCGGGCGATACCGGAGGTTTTTCTTTCCTCCGTTCTTTTCCTGCCGGTGCCTGCATTGAACGGAAGTGTAAAACATTATGATATTAATGAAATATAATAAGAAAGGCCTCGGCCGATTACTAATACAAAAAAAACAAACACAAGTTAGTAAAAAAAATTAAAACTGTAAAATAGCTGTTAAGTAAATAAAATATACTAACTCTAAAGTAAATAGAAATAAAATAAAATACCTTAAAAATAAATAAAATAATTCTTATATAGTTCTTAACTTAAAGTAAAACTACCATACATATCTTTAGAAAAATCAATGATATCATTTTTGAGGGGCTTAAAATGCTTTAGTTAAATAAGTAAAACATAGGCATCTAAAAAATGATCTCTTGGCATAATTTACATAGATTTTTCTAAAGATAAGTATGCTAGTGCATTGTACATAGAAAGCATTTGTTCATCGACAACCTAGATAAATTCATATTGCTATTGTTAACGTATTTTTATGAGTATGACAATTATATGATGCTGAGAGTAAGATGTGGGAATAGTAATTGGAGCAATTTGATTTTAGGAAGAGTTAGGTCTTGACAATGTCATAACAAAAGGGGTAGGATCTGGGGCTGGTGGTCATCCTGTTGGAAGAGATGGGCTGTAAATGGCACAGTGATGCTGAAATGTGATGGGACAATGTAGCTTGGCATATGTTCTGGCAAATGGATCTAAAAAATACAGAATTTGTTTAAGCATTCATTCCCTTCCAGGGCTTTATATATACAGAAGTTGTTTAAGCATTCATTCCCTTCTAGGGCTTTATAAATGTGCATTGTGTTATGATTTGAGGTTTAACAAAATTTGGTGAACCCCCTCATGCTTGGTTCATCTTTCTCTTTCACTTTTGTGTTTAGTTACTTTTCATTACTTAGGTTCTTTTTGCCCTAGGACTCATGATTATTGATTGTGCTCTCAGTACCATTGACCTAAATCAGTTATTCTTGGATATTAATAATATGTCATCTTTCTTTTTTTGAGCATCTTGAATCAACCATAAATAGAAGTTGTGCTCTCTTCTGTTAAATTCTTATAAAAGAAGTAAACATCCACATTTCTGAATGCCTGTTGTTTTATTACTCAAATCATTTCATATTTCATGCTCTATTGGATGTATAGTGGGAAACACAAAAGAGTCAAGAGGCTGTGGTACCGTTTGTCATATCGTAGCTGTACTGTTCTATCTGCTGGTTTACCTGAGTTCCAATGAATACGACAAAATTGAAGGGCAACTGAGTTGACTGATGAAAGTGTTGCCAAAGCTCCCTGATATAAACTGACAAAATATTAAAATTTAGATTCCCACCTGAGAAAAGCTATAAGAAAACTGAGGATTTATTCATCGATTGAACCTTTGAAGTTCCAATTGTCCATCCTAGGAGCAACAGCTCTATTATGAAATCATAAATATGGATTTGCATCTCACTGTTTGTTGTGAGAAGGAAAAATACATTGCATCAGTAACACTTCTTGTGTATAGACTTCAGAAGGTTTGTGTTTGATGAGGGTTGAGTGAGGCCTTTTAAATCCATATTTGTCTAGTCTTTCATACGTGATGGCCATTTTTCATGCATCTCTCCCTCCCACTACTATTTTGTATACTGAGTGACAGGGCTGTAAGGCAATGAGAAAAAAAAAAGGATTTCAAAGCCATTGTTGTAGGCATAGATTGAAATATCGCAGATATCTCTGCGATAAGGCAAGAAGTTCTGCGGTGCGAGAAGTTACGTAACTTTCGCGCAGGAAAATATAGCAGATAAATTGCTAAAATATCGCCGATAAATTGTTAAAATATCGCAATAAGTCAGAAACTTATCAGCCACAGACGTAGTGGAAACCATGCAGTCGAAGAAGAGCTAAAGATTTGAAATCTGGGACAATTTGAAATGCAGGTGTGAAGTGCATAGATTTGAAATGTAGTGGCATTTAGATGGAGGTTTCGGAGTCAATCTTTTCATGTGTGACTCTTACGTCTGTCTCTCAAGAATTTTAAGATGACGAAGGTGCCTCCATTATTTCAGGGTTTCTTGCAACTTGAAACCCTTTATCTTGAAAACGTTGAGGTAAGTGAGGAGGCATTTGAGCTGATTTTGAAATTATGTCGCCTTCTTCAAAGTTTGACGCTATCCCAATGTAGTCTGCCTTCAAATTTGAGAGTAATTTCCACAAGTCTTAAGTCTTTAGCTCTTCTTCGACTGGATGGTTTCCACTGTTCAATGGAAGCATTCTACACGAGGATGTGATTTTGTACCCTATTTGCATTTATATATATCTAGATTAGCTTGTTTGGTTTGTTTACTCATTTACTAACTCATTAGATGCATCTCCTTATTGAATTTTGCAAAAAAAAGTGCATTTCTAATCTAATTTAAGCAAATTTTTAAGTTCCCGATATTTCCCCGATAAGTTTCTGACTTATCCCCGATACTTCCCGATATTTTTTTTTGCCCTTGGCGATAAGTTGCCGATAACGCTATTTTGAACTATGGTTGTAGGCGTGCTTTGAGTCTAGTGCTTGTCTCTCTAAAAGAACATGGATGAGCAGGATGAAATGGAATCCCTTACAGAAATTTTCCTCAAACGATAATACTTGGATTCATAATTTCTTTTGAAGTTTATGCATTTTCAATTGAGATTGCAAGTCTTTAGTTGTTCTCCAAGTTTAACCAGGTACATTATTGCTTACTTTGCAGGTAGCTGCTGGTGCAGCCTTGGGTTTCATCATGGCCTATCTTATGCATGTCACAACACATTTATCATCGTAGTGGAATGTTTTTATCATCTGGTAAATTGCTTTTCTTTTAAAGTTCAATTTTGGTTTGTTTCCTAGATTGTTGAAGGGTGAATTGTTCTTAGTTAGTAGTTTGAAATTTACAAAGCGCATGTCTTGGGGCAGCCCATCTTTACCTTAAGGGTATTATTTTGAGAGGGTTCCAGATATTTGCATGGAAATTTTATGCTGTTCTAGTGCATTCGGATATGTCATAATATATTTATTGCTGTTGTTATAATGCTGTCATGATATATTTAAGTCACTTTTTAATGTTACGAATGATTTCTTTTTGAAACATTATGAATGATTGCTTTTCCTTGGGGGATGCTTGGCCACCCCCAGGATGATTGAGGGACGTCTGAGATGTCCCTAGCTGCGCTGGGGACAGCCAGGTGTCTCCTATGCGTTTCCTGTCATCCCTGATTTTAGGGAAGCGTTCAGAGATGTCTCCGCATTTTCTCTGTTTTCTTTTTCTTTAAATTTGTTTTTGTCATGGCAAATATTATTACTCAAATTCATTGAATGCTTTTGTTGCAAACAAAACAACAATATATCTACAAAAACATGTCCTTGAGTTTTAATTAAGAAAAATCTAGATGACACAAGATGAACACGTGTTTATCTGTGATACCCAGTCTGAATGTTTCATGATTAATATACATGTATATAATATATACCTATCTGTTTCTTATTGCAGGCCATCCTTGGAAAGGACATTCTACATGTGATTATTGCATACCTTTCTTTTTGAACTAAAGAATCTAATACAGAGAGATTGGAACATTTATAGGAAGCTTTATTAGTGCCAGGACTGCAAAGGGATTTTGGTAATATTCCAAGACATTAATGGAAACAAACATACTACTTGGAAGAAACTCAGATGTTACTTTTATGTTAAGAACTCTTGATTGTATGGAGCATTATAAGTACATGTGTCTACAGGACACCATTAGCATAAAATGGAAACCATATTAAGACTTGGCCTTAAATGTTTTAAATGAGAATAAAAGATCAAAAAAACCTTGACATAGTTTAATGAATGGCCTGTAATGACCTTGGGGGTTAACAGTCCTAAAGGTACATCAGTTTTCTTCCAAGAATACTTGTAATTTAGCGTGGGTTAATAATTCTGTTATCTTGCTGCATCGTTAATCCTATGCATGTAGCAACTCTTACTTGCGAAAGTGAAGAATTTATGTTGTATTTGTTTAATCCATTTGAAGGAAATATTTGCTTACATCATTTGTGGAAATTTACTTGGTCCCTGAATGATTTATTTTATTTTATTTGTTACATTATTCTTCTCACAATTGTAAATGGTCAGTGGGATACAGTTTCGCACTAGGCTGAATCATAATCTGTAAGAAGGTTAGACGAACCTTGTGCAAATCCTGCTCAACTCTCATGTTGGTGTCATTAAAACCATTGGAGAAGGAAACGATCATGCTCAAAATCAAGTTTTTACATGCTAATAATAGTCAACATTCTGGTTTTATAAAACTACATAATTATTGAATTGGCAACTTTTGTTTAATTTTCACTCTGATGATGTGCAGGACTTAAATACATAGATACTAGGAGTTAGGATAAGTATTGGTACAGCTTTAAAAAATGTTGGATAAGGCAAAAATCATCTATCTATCTATCTAGCATTACCATAGAAGAATAAATTAGGCAAATTTACAATTAATTATAAAAGGTGGAATTCTTGATTTGTACACTAACTAATAAGAATTTTCATTAAAATTGTTGACCGCCGTTCTTGACCGGTTTTCCCCTATGTAGATTTTTTCATGTTAAATTTTTCAAGTTCAATATGACGCATTTCACATACCTGTGTAATGGCATTGTTGTTAGGGTTTAAACCCACATACTTTTGCAAATTTTTCATTTTCTTTCTCCAGTTTGCTCTGGCAACTTCACAGCATGATTTTATTTCCACTATAGGTTTGCTGCAATTTTATTTCCAGATTGCTGCTGCTGAACAGTAATTTTTCTAGTCTACACTATTCGACAGGTTTTTGATAGTTTGCTACAGATATTAATGAATATTTATAAACTAATCTGTAAGCTATTTCTGGGTTCGAATGTGTGGGTGTTTTAAAGTTTTTGCATCAACATTTCGTATCACACTCTGTGGTCCATCATCAGGATGATAGTGATAGAGAGCAAAAGGAGTGTGATCTGAAACGTTGATGCAAAAACACTCACACAATTGAATCCAGAAATAGCTTACAGATTATGTCATGGATTGTGGAAATCTGCTTGATCTTATTTATAATCTTTCAATGATTTATGAATTTTTCATACATGCTTTTCAGATTTCTCAGTTCTCTTTTTGAATCTTTATAGACTGTTTATATAGGTGCAGTTATTTGTTCTTGGTATTTTGTTTTTGCATATATAAATCTTATCATTACTTGAAGTCTATTAAAATGCAGCTATATAAATAAGTAATGAGAAGATCTAATTATTATTATCCAAATTGTGTTTGTTTCATACAGCAATATATGTACGAAGTATTTACCCTTCTTTCCTCTACAAGCATTAGCTTCATCAAATGATGTGAGACTGATCTGGAGTCCACGGAGGAAAGATATATGAAAACCGACAATTTCCAATCCAAACTACAAACATATTAAAATCCAAAGTCAATTCCACATCAGGAAAACTCTGTTACTTTGATTCCTTATAGGGATATAGAGTTATGTTAATCGGAAAGTAATATTGTTAGAAAAAGATTATCAGCTTGAGAAAGTCTAGAATAAATGAAGTTACAAATTTACAAATACATCACAGCCAACAAAAATATAGAATAAAATTTCTCGATTCAAATAGTTCTTGATGCTCTTTCTTGCATTCTTGCTATGAAAGATATTATCAATAGAGCTGCGAGGTAAGACTTTTATTGACAATATATCTAGGTCACTTGGACCCCTACATCACATGCTTTTGGTCACAAGATGGCTTCTACATTGGGCTTTTCTTAGGTCGTCAACGGAAGCATCATTCAATCCAACTATGTCAAGCACCATTAATTTTATGGCCTGAGAATTTCATTTGGTTAGCTAGGGGTATGTTTTCATCAATTAGAAGTTTCCAATCATAAATTGTATAATTAAAAAACATATAAATACAAGTAAAGCCTGTTTGTTTTTCGACTGTCAATCATCGAGCTTCTCATTTGAGGTCGAAAATTGGATGAGAGTTTGACTGAAGAGAGGATCGTCTGCTGATTTTGTCAAACGGCTGCATGATACCAGCAACTATTTCTATCATTATTCTGCAATTGTAATGGCTCACATAGGTAACAGAATCAGCAATGTTAGCCAGGAGAGCTTTGGATTGAATGCTAATATTTTGGACTTGGTTTGACTACGAAAACTGTTCATTTTTAATCACTCTCATCAGCTACGCAGGTTTTAAAATTCAGTGGTAAACTAATTGCACCATTGGTGCAAACCAATTTAACATCTATGGAACTAAAATGACAAAACAGAAGAAAATGTCATAGCATTAAAAACCTGCTTTGCAAACTAATGCACACATCAAAAAAGAAATTTTAACCCCATTATGAGAGCGTCTTTTGGAAACTTGTAGACACGTCACGTTTGTCATACCATATGACTTCGGACAAATATGGAAACCAACAACACATTTTTCTAGACAAAACTTGATATCCAATGGGGTTGCAAGTAGAGTGGGTTTAATCATGGAGGAAACTCCGTAGTTAAGTGCGCTCGAGCTAGAGTAGTACTAGGATGAGTGACCTCCTAATGCAGAGGTGACAACAAGAAGTGTGGACTTGGTCCTTTCTCTTCCTTGAGACACCCAACTCAACTTATGCCCTCCTTGGATTCTTGATCCCTCTTTACACAATGCCTTCTACCTATTCAAGGTGGTAGAACTACTTACTGACCTTTTCCAATTGAATACCACTCCATTCAAAAACTTGCAATTTTGTGCTTTAGGGACATTAGCCCTATTTCAAGCCACAAACTAGAAGTCTTCACCAGTGACTTCACCAACCCCAATTTGCTATTGGGACACCTTCCTTATGTAATAAGGACTAAGAATCACCCTTTGGTTTGGTCCTCCAACTGTCGTGCAATACCTATCTAGGACTGTCCTAGCATTCCTTGTAGGTCTGTCCAGGTGGTTTTTTGAACTTAACTTTTCCTCTTGATCACCTTTTAGAAAGCTAGATACCCTTTTGGAAGTTATGTCAAACCCCAAAGCCCTAGATTCCAACTCCACTCCACTCCAACAACACCTAACACTCACAAAGTTCGCAGACCTAATTGGTCAAATTAGGTTGGGATGTCAAAGAAAGTACTAAGAATTGGGTGCATTCTGAGCTTTTAGAATCCTTAAATATACCATCCTAACTTGCATTTTCCAAGATCTTAGTGAATTCCATCGGACAAAATGCAAGTTAGGACTCCATTAGTGAAAAGAGCTTCTAACAAGCCTCTTCCCGGACTGCTTTTGGAAAACTGAATAAAAAAAACCTCAAACCAAAACTAAACAACTTCAAACCAATTGGAAAGTAACACTAACATGGAGGGCCTTCAAAACATCAACTTAGTTTTCAAAGATCACACCAGACACAGCCGTACAACTCAGAAATGCTCATAAAAACTCTTCATCTTCCATTCCAAATGCATCAAAATTCTAATACAGAACTTCTAACCATCTTGGTTCAAAGTAATCACTTAAAAACACTTCATATGTGAAGTCAAATCGTTCCAAAATGCCCTATGATTGTTGGGCTTCCATCTTGCAACTCTCGAGCAACTTTTGGAAGTTGCATGAGCAACATTTTTACATCTTTTGCAACATTAGGCAAAATCTTGTCTTTTTGCACTCGAAGACTTTTGGATTGGATCCAAACCTATCAACTTGACATAATATGACCAAAATGACATGGATCTAATGAATTTAACACTTAGGACTCCTAAAAGCATAAAAACATACGTAAAGTAACTTAAGCCTAAACAAATGATCCAAATGGACTAAGGCATCTCTAGGCTCATAAGATTGCCTAAGAGATCCTTGACCAAACGCATGGATCCACAACCAAAATAGGGTGATCCTCTAAGATCAATCCATTTATTACAAACTTAATTCTTGCAAAATGACAGTCAATCAGTGACAGTCATGGGTGCACTACATCATACTCCCCAAGACAAAATTAACTCAAGTCCCTTGAGTTGGGAGATCTTCTAAATTGAAGCCAGTCTTCTTGATATCTTCAGGTGTCAACCAAGTAGCATTCTCCACTGAATGGTTTTTTCCATTTGACTAGATATTCATAGAAAGTAGACCTGCTGGTTTGTTTGGCTATCCTCTTGTCCAGTATACAGTTAATCTCTTGTGATGGTGGTTTAGGTAGATCTTGTAGCTCCTTGTCCAGTGGCAGATCTTGAGCATCTGCAATGGAGACATCAGTAAGAGGACCTTTGTATGGATATAGGTCAGCTACATTGAAAATGGGGGATAAGCCAATGGTTGAAGGTAATTCAATTCTATATGCATTATTCCCACATTTCTTCAAGATTCTGAAGGGCCCAATCTTTTTCATCATCAGCTTGGTGTACTTTTCCTTGGGTAATCTTTCTTTCTTCAGGTGAACCATAACCATGTCTCCAACCTTGAATTGGACATCTCTCTTCTTGATATCTGCTGCTTGTTTATACTTCTCAGAGGTTTGGTGCAATCTGTCTTTCACTTGTTGATGAATGTTCTTCATTACCTTTGCAAAATCCTCAGCTTGGCCACTCCTTTGGCCAAAATTCTGGATGTTTCTTAGTTCCAAGACACCCCTAGGGTGGGATCCGTAGACAATTTGGAAAGGACCGAGTCCTGAACTTCTGTTGACATAATCATTATAGGAGAACTCTGCTTGTGGAAGGATTGAGTCCCATGCCACTCCATACTCCTTTGTCAGACATCTTAGCAAGTTTCCCAAAGATCTGTTGATGACTTCAGTTTGTCCATCTGATTGAGGGTGGTAAGCAGATGACATAGCTAGGTTTGTTCCAAGTTTTTTCCATAAGGTACGCCAAAAATGTCCCAAAAACTTGGGGTCTCTGTTTGAAACAATGGTGAGTGGTAAACCATGGAGTCTTACAATCTCTTTGAAGAATAGCCCTGCAATACTTGAGGCATCATGTGTAGTCTTACAAGGTAGGAAGTGTGCCATCTTGGAGAAGTCATAGCCTACCTTTGTCCTTGGAAGACCCAATACAAAATCCATGCTGATGGAGTCCCAAGGTTTGCTAGGAATGGGTAATGGTGTGTACAAGCTTGCATTTGAACTTGCGCCTTTGGCTTTTTGACAAATTAGACAACACTCCACAAATCTCCTTATCTCAGTCTGCATCTTGGGCCAGAAGTAGAATCTTCTTACCAGCTCAAGTGTCTTGTCAAGACCAAAGTGGCCTGATAGACATCCACACTGTTTGTCTTTTATGATATTCTCCCTCATGGAGCAATCAGGGATGCACAATTGACTCCCTTTAAACAACAATCCTTCTTGAATCATATATTCTGCAAACTCAGTATGATATCTATCTCCTAGTTCCAAACAAACTTTGTAAATTTCTTTGAAGTCTTCATCATTGGGATACATGTCCTTAAGGACAGAGATACCTACACTTTCCAAGGTCACTTCTTGTATAGCCAAATTCCTTCTGCTCAATGCATCAGCTACCTTATTAGCTACTCCCTTCTTGTGCTTTATGCTGAAAGTGAATGCTTGCAAGTACTCCATCCACTTGAGGTGTCTATGGTTCAGTTTCTCCCGCCTGTTAAGAAAACTCAATGCATGATTTTCAGTATATACAATAAATTCTTTTGCCAATAAGTAATGCCTCCACTTTCTCAGTTTTTGGACCATAGCATACATCTCCAAATCATATGTAGAATATTTTTTCTTAGCTTCATTAATCTTTTCACTAAGAATGCCACAGGTCTCCCTTCTTGACTGAGAACACCCCCAATAGCTCTCTTACTAGCATCACATTCAATGGTGAACACCTTATGAAAATCAGGGAGTGTTAAGATAGGTTGTTGAGAGACTCTTGTCTTCAGATATTTAAAGGACTTATCTGCAACATCAGTCCATACAAACTTGCATTTCCTTCCTCCTTTGATAGTATCTATCATTGGTGCACTCACCCCATTGAAATTCTTTACAAATTTCCTATAGAAGCTAGCTAGCCCATGAAATTTTTTGACCTCACTGAAAGATTTTAGAGTGGGCCAATTTAGTATGGCTTCAACCTTGGAAGGATCCATTTTCAAGTTACCCTTGGAGATGACAAAACCAAGAAATATCAGTTCTTGCATAAACACACATTTTTCCAAATTTATCCTCAACTTTTCTTCATGTAGTCTCTTCATTACCATATCTAGATGTATCAAATGCTCATCTTTATCTTTGCTAAAGATCAATATGTCATCTAAATA
>MU224536.1:690683-724785 GCA_018584345.1 Thuja plicata | reverse complement strand
GGTGGCATGCATCCATATTCACAACTTCACACAAGACTTTATCTTTGTATTCTCCTACTTGAAATTCTACCCAACATTGCTCATCTACCAAAGTTTGTTGATCTTTATTAAGCCAAGATACTTTATAGGGGCTTGGGTGGGGTATTTCCTTCAAACCAATCTTATCCATCATTGCATTAGAAACTAAATTCTCTGTAGAACCAAAATCAACAATAACTTTGCAAATCTTACCAAGTACCTTGCAGTGAGTTCTGAATAGACTCTTCCTTTGTGGGGGCTCCTTGGGAGTTGACACCTTCAATAGTGTCCTATTGAAAATTATGCACTCTCCTTACTCAGGGGTTGCAGGTCTGGATGTAGTGGTGTGATAGGAAGTCATGCTTTGACAATCCTCATCTTGGGTGAGTTGGACTCTCCTATCTCCTCCTGATGTACTGGCCTTGTTTGGGCATCTAAAAGATTGGTGACCAATCTGATTGCAGGGGAAACACTTTCCAGTGAACATAGAGGTACTTCTACCTCCCAACCTTCCTCTGCTATTGCCTCTACCCCTCTGAAATTGCCTCTGTGATTCTTCTCTCTGTCATACTCTTGGTGATTGGATTCTCCCTATGGTCTTGGAGATGAGCCTCTTCCTCGAAACCTTCCTCTACCTCTGAAACCATTTCTCCTTCCTCTAATGTTCTGTTCTCCTGTCCTCTGTTGTTTCTCTTCAATCTTCATAGCCATCTGATAGCACTGGTGTATAGATTGGGGAAAAAACAAAGTTAGTTCTTCCTGAATACTGTACTTGAGCCCATTCATGTATCTAGCAAGTTTTTGTTTCTCACTCTCAGGGGTCTTTGTCTTCATTGAGATCTTGTGGAATTCATTAGTGTAAGATCCCACATCAAGATCCTTCTGCTTCAGATTTTGTTACTTCTTATGTAGAGTTACCTCATAATCTTCAGGAACAAATTGTTTCTTGATTTCTCTCAACATCTTCTTCCATGTGGTTATAGGGTCTTTTTCTTTCTCTACCCTCTCCCTTTGTAGGAAGTTCCACCAACTTAGTGTAGGTCCTTTCATTTTTGACTTGGCAATCTTTGTTCTCTGTGTAATAGGGATATCTTCACACTCAAAATAATTTTCTGGGGCCTCTACCCAATCCATACATTCCTCAGGGTCCATCTTGCCCATAAACATTGGTAGGTATTGTTTATTATCTCTCCTACCCACTCTCTCCAAACCTTCTAAGATTCTTTTCTCTTCTGGCACCCTTGTCCTCTCTTCTTCTTCTTCTTCTTGGTTTGACTCTGAATCATCACTAGTAGCTCTACTTATCTGAGAACTCTTAAATTTTTGTATTTCTGCTTCCATCTTGTTCTTAGCTGCCTGCTCCCTCAATATCTTGGCTAGCTCCATGTTGGCGACCCTCAAAGGGATCTCTCCATCAGTATCATCAATTTTCTCTGTCATTGTTGTTCCCAAGAGCTTTTCTATGCTCTGATACCACCTAATGTAGAGGTGACAACAAGAAGTGTGGACTTGGTCCTTTCTCTTCCTTGAGACACCCAACTAAAATTATTCCCTCCTAGGATCCTTGATCCCTCTTTACATAAATCCTTCTACCTATTCAAGGTGGTAGAACTACTTACTGACCTTTTCCAATTGAATACCGCTCAATTCAAAATCTTGCAATTTTGTGCTTTAGGGACACTAGCCCTATTTCAAGCCACAAACTAGAAGTCTTCACCAGTGACTTCACCAACCCCAATTTTATATTGGGACACCTTCCTTATGTCATAAGGACTAAGAATACCCTTTGGTTTTGTCCTCCAACTGCCGTACAATACCTATCTAGGATTGTCCTATAATTTCTTGTAGGTCTGTCCTCGTGGTTTTTTGAACTTAAATTTTCCTCCTGATCACCTTTTATAAAGCTAAGGATATATATAGATACCCTTTTGGAAGTTATGTCAAACCCCAAAGCCCTAGATTCCAACTCCACTCCAGCAACACCTAACACTCACAAAGTTCGCAGACCTAATTGGCCAAATTAGGCTTGGATATCAAAGCAAGTACTAAGAATTGTGTGCATGGAATTGATACAGTGCTTCAGAACTCTTCAAATAGCTCCCTACAACTCAAATCCACATTTAGTTCACTCAACTAGACTAACTATTTTACACAATAGTTCATTCATCTTCATTCTAGGCTAAATACATAGAGATATTCAGCCTAGGGCTTGATGTATGAGGGATTTACCATTAGAGCCATCTTCTGAGCTTTTAGAATCCTTAAATATACCATCCTAACTTTCATTTTCTAGGATATTAGTGAATTCCATTAGACATAATGCAAGTTAGGACTCCATTAGTGAAAAGAGCTTCTATAAAGCCTCTTCCTGGACTGCTTTTGGAAAACTGAATAAAAAACACCTCAAACCAAAACTAAACAACTTTAAACCAATTGGAAAGTAACACTAACATAGAGGGCCTTCAAAAAATCAACTTAGTTTTCAAAGATCACACCAGACACGACCGTACAACTCAGAAATGCTTAGAAAAACTCTTCATCTTCCATTCCAAAAGCATCAAAACTCTAATACAAAACTTCTAACCATCTTGGTTCGAAGTAATCACTTAAAAACACTTCATATGTGAAGTCAAATTGATCCAAAATGCCCTATGACTGCTGGGCTTCCATCTTGCAACTCTCGAGCAACTTTTGGAAGTTGCATGAGAAACATTTTTACATCTTTTGCAACATTTGGCAAAATCTTGTCTTTTTGCACTCGAAGACTTTTGGATTAGATCCAAACCTATCAACTTGACATAATATGACCAAAATGACATGGATCCAATGAATTTAACACTTAGGACTTCTAAAAGCATAAAAACATACTTAAAGTAACTTAAGCCTAAATAGATGATCCAAATGGACTAAGGCATCTCTAGGCTCATAAGATTGCCTAAGAGATCCTTGACCAAACACATGGATCCACAACCAAAATAGGGTGATCCTCTAAGATCAATCCATTTATAAGAATAGAAGGAAAATGAAAAAAAAGTTGGATTTCATACAATAACTAAATACACACTTACTAAGCTATGTCCAATCAAGCTTCCATTAAAGTATATCCCATTATATTTCCATTGAGGCTTTCAATTATGTGAAATGGAGGTGTGTGAATGTCTAAAATATTTCTGAATTTCCCAGCTTGCATAAGCTTTTCATTAGCCTTATTATTTAAATCATAGAGTATCAAGTTTTAGTATTCTGAGCAAACCATACTTGTAGCATTTGGCCCATGTGCTGAGAATATCTTCCTCCATCTTAACAGTTTTCACTAGCCACATAATGCAAGCTCAGCCTTGAAATGACTAATTTCACACCTCAGAAACCAAAATGCATAATTGACATAACTGGCTTCTCAAGATGGTGCCTACGCACATAAAACATTCACATTACATTGGCATTCAAATTATTCTCATTTGCTGACATTTTAATTTCTGCTATGCAATTTTTTTTCTAATTCATTCTTCCCAGTGTCAGTGAGTCAAACCTATGAGAGGATAATAGTACATCAAAATTGATGTCCACTAGGCTATTAGAGGATAACTTGATATAAAATGATCTCATTTCCTATATTATTCTCAGCTTTGGCCATACAGACATATCCATATTGAAAACTCCAAAATAGATTTGAGGAGAAATATATTTGTTTCCTATTAGAACTACCATTTTTTCAATTGCTCCTGCAGAATAGAAATATGCCAATATAAAACAGTTTCATCGCACTAAGGAGGTTGCTCCTCAAGAGTAATTAGCTGAAAATGTGTGCCAAATGTTTATTTAGGTGTTCCAACATTTTGAATCGCCAGTCGGTTATGGTAATATAATTTTTATTGTTGCAGAAAGAAGTAAAGGAATTGCCTTTATGTTAGTGTTACACTATATATTCGATATATCATATTGCTAATCATGTTAAGTTTATATTGGTCATAGCATTTGATTGATACATGATAAGTTTGTTGCGTACGGATTTTCTAAATTTCGATGTCATATGTATAGAAAGTTAGAAATGAACTTTACTGTAGCTATGAACAAAAAGGTCACTATGTATAAGAGTATTTCTTCCATGCTTCTTTGACATTTACTTTTAGTAAATTTCTAATATTTATGTTGTGCGGGCTATGTTTGTGCATCAGCTAATTACTGAAAATGTAGTAAGCCTCAAGCCTTTCTTCTAGCACTATTGTTCATTTTACCTTCGAACTATGGGTCATAGTTGTAAGATAAAAGTTTCTTTCTGTGTTCTTTTGTCACTCTCCCTAGATTTAACCAGGCCAAGCAATTTGATCATGAGGAAATCTAAAACCCAAATTAAGTGAACAGATATAAAGATGCTGAAGAGAAGGTGAGAAGAGAAATGGAAAATGGGTGCAGTTTGCAAGAATGGAAATGTGTTCATTCTAAAGGAAAACAAATTATACTTGTGAGGAGAAGAAAAGGTCCCAAAATTTGGTTGAGATAACAAGTGATTCCAACACTTCATGATAGATAAAAATGGGCATTTAGGAGAGAGAAATCAAGGTAAGAAAGAGAGTCATACTCAAACAGTTGTATTGGTAGACAACTATATATTTTTAAATCTAGAACTAAATTTCATGCAGTTGCCACTAATTGGAGAAGATTGCACTGCAATAGCTAGACAAGTAAGAGGCTGCACTTTCTTATAATTCAAGTAAAGACATTTGAAGACAAATGGTTAAGCACATGCATTTTTCAATTTACAGTTTGCCAATGATGCAAGAAGAGTGTGGTAAAGGGATTTAAAAAGAAGAAATAATGATAGATTTTTAGGTCATCCCTAGCTAAACACCAATTTAATAAATGAAATGTCCCTTGTGAAAGACCAGAACAATAATTTTTTATCATTTACTTAAAGTTTACTCAACAAGGCAGGGTATCCTTACTCCACTCTAGATTCAAAGTAGCATCTCCTTTATTTTACCATAAGGCCCAACATTTTGTTAAAGTTGGGCAATTTATAATGATATACATGCGTCCATAATAGGATTTTGGACTGACATGTTATCACCAGAACCAACAGAATATACTCGACAGCCATGTATGATGTAAGTACAAAGTATTTTATATATTTGAATCACAATTTCAAATGAGTCTCCAGCTGGGACTCAAATACTATAGAACTAGTGATCACAGTGTGTATATACTAATATATTGGTTTCTTATCATGGTTTACATCAGTGATTTTTTTAGTGGCTAATATTCGCCAATTGGCTAATTTTTGAAATTTTAGAATCCAAATTTGGCTAATAATTCAAGATTTAAGGTGACCTAAATCGCCAAAATTTTACAAAATTTTATTTTAGAAATATTTAAATCGCCAAATAATTTATTTTAAAAAAAATTTGAACTCAAATATTCGCCTAAATTTTATCAGTTATTATAGAAATCTAAATTAATTCACCAATAATATATCATAACTGTTAGTTATAGTAGGGTTGTGTCACCAATATTAGTTGTCATTATTGATTTAAAATATAATCTAGTGATCTTCATTATATTCCATGAGGCAAAAATGTTACTATCTTATTTGTAATGCTTATCGGGGCTAAGATTTCCTTTGGATTGTTGATAAATCAATGACACTGAAGAAATTTTGGGTCCTATTATAATAATAAAAATAACGATACATTTATCTCACACAATATAATGAGGATTATTTGATTATATTTTAAATAAGTGGTAGCAACTAGATACTATAGAGTTCCCTTAAACCCATCAAATATTTTCATAGTTAGCCTAATAATTTTCTATAAGAACTCTTTTTTCTTTAAATATAATTATTTTCCGTGGTCATTAATTAAATTTTGGTTATTGCTTGAGATTCGCCAATATTTTCTACAAAAAATTTGTGATTAAAAAATATTCGCCAATACAAATAATTTGTTTTCCCAAAAAAATTGAGAGATTCGCCACTAGGAATTAATTTTTTTAAAAATAAAATGAAAGATTCGCCAGGATTTTATATATTTTTCAAGAGGGGGGTTTCTTAAAGTTATCCCTGGTTTACATATGAACTTTTAGTGCTTTGGAGATATGTAAATGTTACAATAAGTTTTAAAAATAATAGGAAAATAATTTTAAAATAAAATTGTTTAACCATGTCATTATAATAGGATTTTTTTTTATCTTATTAGCACAATATTCAAAGTAGGAATTAACAAGGAGGGAGCTACATGAAATATTAGCTCCATGCTTTCTCATAATGCCTATTCACAGACCCATTGCCTCTGGATGAAAATATAATTCTGGATAGAGGCAATGTTGAAACACCGCGTATTGTATAATGCATTTCATCATTATACAGTTGTGTAGAGAACTAAATTCTCCCGTCTATCATGTTACCCATATCATTATAATCTAGATAAGAATTTTCAAAGCTTTGGATATATCTAGAGGCTACAATTTATTTGGACGTTGTACACACAACCAAATCACAGACCCATAGTTTCAAAATGTGAGAAGAATTCTAGATGGAAGCAATATTGAAACACCATATACTATTTAACCCAATAGTGGAAAGTTTTTCAATATATAATCTTTACCAAATTCTAGAAGTGACATACCTTAATGGAAAAGGCCAAATCCAAATCTTGGGTCAATTTGATTGAAGCAATACACACCAATAGTGATAAGTTTTTAAATAAATAATCTTAGTTTGATTTCAACCTACAATTTGACATATAAAACAATTTTCATGTGTGGCCGAGAATCCCTAAGAGGTCACCCAAGAGCGCTCCGTTGAGGACAGTGAAGTGACGGGCTTTAGAATGTAGTAGCCTCTAGTTTGTGACTTTTTGAATTTTTTTTTTTCTGTTAATTTTATAGAAACTTTATAGCCTCTAGTTTGTGACTTGATAGACCAAATTTGAAGATTGAGTAGGCTCTTGTGGTATCACTAGAGGTTATACAACAGGTCCAAACTTTATTTGAGTTTAGGAATCAGTTTTGTGGGCATTGGAGCAGTCAGGGCAGTTTGGGAACGTCTAGTCTAGTTGGGTTTCATTTTTGGTTTGCATCTTCAGTTTTGTACAAAATACATCAGGGTAGATTTTAATGTCAGCTCTACTGGTAACACATCCAATTACAATGTGATCAAATATGAAGAATCGTTATAATTGTTACAAATTTTATATTTTACATGGGCAGATAGGATGCTGATAGATTTAGTGAAATTTGATCATACACTTGTCTCTTGCATTTGATTGAAAGTTTCTAATGTATTTTCAACAAGCTCAATTGGTGCAAAGCTTGCAAATGTGGTATTACATGCAACTTATTTATTTTGAGGCTTAAACAGTTCACTCACCTTGTCAAGGATTTCACATTTTTGCATACATGTTGCAACTGTAAAATCATTTACATAACTATCCAAGTTTGTTGAACTAGAGGGATTTCAACTAGTCTTTTGTTCATACAACTGTCTTTTTAGATGCAAAAATGTAACTTTTCTAATCCTGCCAATTGATGTTTAAAAATATACTGTGATCCTTTCTGAATTCCCATGTTATAATTGGGAAACTCTTCCACACATAGAGGAGTGACATCAAGATTTGATTCTTGTAAATATTCCAGCCAAGAAATTCCTCTTTAACGTTTGTTATTTGGGCAGATTGTATGTTGTTGAATAATTTCAATCATGCAACCGTAGCACTTTCATTTCCAGAATGTGTGACTGATCATTGTGGAAGTATATCTCAGCATTTGGAGTGAATCTACACCTTACCTTGTGGGCCAAGCCTTATGAGACATAGATGCAGAATGACATGATTGTTAAACCACAAGAGATACAAAGTTGTTCACAGTTTTTGAGAATGAATACAAGAAGGAAGAAAGTTGTATCTATTAAATATTTTGGAGGTGTGGGTGATGGGAAAACGTTGAACACTAAGGCCTTCCAGAAGGCTATCGATTATTTGGATAAATTTGCAGCAAGAAACATTGGTGATATAGGGACACAACTTACTGTTCCATCAGGGAGATGGGTGACTGGGAATTTTAATCTCATAAGCAAATTCACTCTATACCAGGAAAAGGATGCAATCATTTTATGATCTCAGGATCTAAGTCAATGGCCTTTAATAAATCCACTCCCTTCGTATGGTCATGGCCAGGAACACCCTAGAGGAAGACATATAGCCTTATCCATGGAGAAAATCTGGAGAATATTGTGATTACAGGTGAAAATGGAACTATTGATGGACAAGGACAGATGTGGTGGGATACGTGGTTCAACAATTCCCTACAACATACTAGGGGTCACCTTTTTGAATTTCTAAACTCAACAAATATAATAATTTCAAATGTCACGTTCCTTAACTCATTGTTTTGGAATATACATCCCATTTATTTCAGGAATGTGGGTATAAAACAAGTTACAATTCTTGCTCCTCTTGATGCCCCTAATACAGATGGTATTGATCCAGACTCCAGGTCGAATGTATGCATCAAAGACTACAATATTTGTAGTGGTGATGATCTTGTAGCTATAAAGAGTGGTTGGGATGAGTATGGGATAAATGATGGCCAACCCAGCTCAAACATAGTTATTCAGAGGGTGATAGGCACAACATCAACTTGTTCAAGCATTGGAATTGGGAGTGAAATGTCAGGGGGAATATCTGATGTGCTAGTAAAGGACTTTATAGTTTACAATGCATCTACAGGAATCAGGGTAAATACTGATACTGGAAGAGGTGGATATATTACCAATATCACCATCTCTAACTTCCAAATGGAAAATGTCAAAGTGCCCATGAAATTCACATCTAATTCCAATGACCATCCTGATGATAAGTGGCACATCAATGCTCTTCCCCTCATCAAGGGAATAAAGATAAAAGATGTTGTGGGTAAAGACATACATAAGGCACCAAGCTTCAAAGGCCTGAAGACATACCAACCAAACACAGTAACATTCAAAAATAGGAAGTTTTAGCTACTTTTCAATATATATTTATACAATGCCAAGTTTCAATTTATTCTTATCCTACATGGGAAGTTATGCAAATTACCTCTCCAGTAGGTATTCTAGCATTTTGTCTCACCAGTGACCCAGCTGCAACCATAGCATTTTTTCCCAAGACAACTCCATCAAGTAGAATAGCACCCATGCCAACAAATGCCTCATCCTCAATGGTGCACCCATGCAGCACAACACCATGACCTGCCTAAAGCATGCAAGCATGTCAAACAAACATATCAATTCTCATTATAACTCACTAAATCAGCTACATATATAAATTACATAGATCATTAAATAGTCAAGACAACTGCAAACATCCCTCCAAATTTATTGACAATTTAAAACAAAAAGGTAAGCAAATCCTCCACCCCCAGATAGATTTTTTCACAAATTAGAAATCGTCATCGGAAAAATCTTGCCACTTCAAATATTTATATTTAATGCAAGAGACTTGAAAAAGAAAAATAGAACAGGTTCTACAACTTCCATAAGCTACTTGAACTAGATAATTGATCTACATTGTAAAAATAGTACTCTGTTAAACATGTCATTCTCTCAAATGCTAGTTAGCTGTGTAACATATGCAGTTCGTGCTGCATATTGTTAGTATACAAGCCAGGCTCTTCATGCAATTCATCGTAGATTTATGCATGGAGAAATTTAGCAACAAAATATGGTCGTCACATTTATCATGATATAAGCAGCCTAATGCATTCAGAGTCTCTAGAAGAATTAAAATGGTTCTAGAAAGAGAACCAGAAGAAATCACAAGTAGTCAGTAGATGCATTTATAAATTCATGAAAAGCAACTGTAATATAATTACATACCAATTGTAACTTTACTCCCAATAATTGTGGGAAGAACCTTTCCAGCAAGATTTAATTTTGCAACATGCAAAAGAGTATTGTCTTGCATATTTGCGCCAGAACCAACTGTTATGCTATTCACATCTCCTGCAAAACCCTAACTGTAAAAGTATAAATACCTGCTTAAAATAGTCAATTCAATCTTGCATGACTAATTTAAAGTGTTGTTTTCACACTTCTCTATTAAATGAACACAAATCCCAGAGCCTTAAAAGCATTATATTTCCTTGCATATATATAAAGATAATTGAGGCCCGAATTGCCAGTTCCTTTGCACCAATTTATCTTGATATATCTTAAAAAAAAAATCTATATGGAGCACATGAAAACATTGAACTTGCAAATACATATATAATAGGGAATTCAACTGGGTTATCAAATATTGTGAACATGAAAGATTTCAAATTCATACACCCATCAACGCTAGCAATTTTAGAGGCTTGAACCATGGCGATTTTAATTAAATTTGACATGTATAATGTCTGACAAATAAATAAGATTACCCTATGTTCAGAATAATTTCCTTACAAATGCAACTTTTTATTAAAATCTACAACCAATAGTTTCTACATATATTGAAGGAAAAAATCCATTTTAAGATAAGGAAAAAGCAAACAACCATTGACTTCTACAAGAAATCTGTGCAGTTTGTCAAATTGAACATAGCCAAAAAAGTTAACCTTCAACCAAATGACATGAGGATTAGTGAATGCTCTGTTGTTTTCACAGTAGAATCATTTTCTATTATTTGAATATAAAATATCAAATTTTCTCACAATTCTCTATCAACTTACTGCCCAATGTAAGCTATATCACATAAGTAGTAAAGATTAATATTCCAGTAGATGTTCACAGTGTTGCAAACAAAACTAAGGGGGAGACATAGTCAAACATTATTGGAATTATAAGTTTGTAATCATATAAGGAATTTACGGTGCTTTAGAATAGTACGCAACCACATTCATGTCAAAGTATTTTGTTCCATGTCACATTAAATAACACAACTACTAAAATAAAA
The DNA here is from genome assembly GCA_018584345.1 of Thuja plicata. NCBI lineage: Eukaryota > Viridiplantae > Streptophyta > Pinopsida > Cupressales > Cupressaceae > Thuja > Thuja plicata. Next base: position 713,860 of record MU224536.1, on the reverse strand, counting down.
TAAAGGTTTTGAGCCTGCTAGCAACATCACTCAATTCATTTATGATCTTGGAAGAAGCATTATATAAATAATAAAATAATAAAATAAAAGAATAATCTCATTAGCTGTGACTATTATTCTAGTCAACATGAATTTGCATGACCTGATTAGAAGAGTAAACATTGTACAAGAATTTACAAATAGAAATTTGTCTAAGGGAAATTATTCTATGCTAGGGAAGTGAGAATAAAAGGATTCATCAAACCAGGTCCAAAAATAGAGTTTTACTTGTCAAACAAATTGAATGCTCCTGATTTGGTTAGTATTTCTTTTCAAAGTAAATTGCAATGCATATCTACCATGGTGAACCATCAAAAAATAAATGACCTTTTTTTTTGCCTATATGCCTATCATTTTTTAAGGTCTTTCAATAAAACATAAACTCCTCTTCTACGATATTCTTTGAATGCATTTCCCAAGCTGAGTTTGTCGCCTAGGCAGTTTGCCTTCAGAAAAATCTTTGGTTTATTTTCCAACTCCACAAGCTTAGTTCCATTTCCAACCTAACATCAGACCAAGAGATGTGTGTGAATTAAATATTGTAGACACTATCCCTTAACTCTTCATGCTAGGTTGTTTCTCTATTGACATCTCTGTAGCATGGCTCTAACTCTCTTCAAATACTACTCATATGCCCTTCACGTTTTGTGCCAGTAAAGCTAGTAATAATTAAGCAGATAGGGAAGCCATTGATTGGAAAAAAATTTGGGATTCTTGGATGTCTGCAAACCTCTTAGCATTAGGAAAAATTCCTACATCAACCATTTCCTTTAGAGTGTTGATGGATCAATGCAATCCATCATCCATTCAAACAATCTTCAAAATCATTGGAATCAAGTGTCATGAATTATGGATAAAGTTTGATCAATATATTCCCTGAGAATCTGGGATGAAAGGATATGTCAATGTTTGTTCTTTCTATAAAGTTTCAACATTTCCTAAGATGAAATGCTATGTACAAATTCCAGGGTGAATCTTTTCACTATCTATTTCTAGACACTTCATTTTATGCTAAAATAATCTTTAAAGAATTTGTAATTTGAACATAAAAATCAGTGTTCCAACTTCACACCCCTTCTCAAACTTAGTTACTTTCTTAATGTAATTTGAAAATAAAAAGCAGTGTGTTGTCAACTTCAGATGTTTCTTATAAATTACTTATTTTCAAGTGTGGCATATCCCATCATTTGGAGGAATACAATGGTCCTGTATACTTTATTTAATAGTCCAATTTACTGTTAGATCTAAGACAAATATTGTTAATGTGAAATGATAGAGGATAATGTCTATCCTAACCAAAGGTACGGGTATCTTTATTCATAGTTAGCAATCAATTTTGAACATTGGCCTTTGTAGGGAACTATAAGGACTGCCATATTTGTTGCCCCTTTTTAATCATTTTCATTCTTTTGAGGTAGAGTCACCTCTGAATACTAAAGTTGTCTAAATAGATGGTCATATATTGGTGATAATATGCCCCTCCACAAGCATCTAAGACATTATCTCCATCTTCTACATAGAGGATCAACTAGCACATTGACCCACAATCCAAGTTGTCCAACTCCACTAGATGCACATCAACCATTGACGTTGAAAGAGTTTCTAGGAGTCACTCCTTCGATCCTTCCCAACATTTCCAAGGAGAGTTAAATACAAATTCTAACCAAAATGGAATAAATTAAACTATAATATGGTTTTCACTCCCACCCCTAGCGCCGAAAAGACAATTGTCAGATTTTGGAAGAGATAATGCTACAACTCTACATCTATGTATCTTTGAAAAAATATTCCATGGTCTGCAATGAGCAGTACAACTACTATGAGGCAAATTTTGAACCAAAAAAACTGTCAACACAACAAGACATGACGAACATAATTTAACTTAAACAGTTTTAACCTCTTATTCAATCAACAAATTTCTATAGCTCTACACCTATGTATCTTTACCCATATATTCCTTGGTCTGCAATGAGAAGTACAACTACTCAGAGGTAAATTTTGAACAAAAAGGAACTCTTAACAGAACAACTACTTTATTCTTGTATCCATTTAGATGGAAACTCAGTTGCAAGTGAAGCTAAAAAAATGAATTTAAAACAAGCCGTGCTTTGAAATTCAGGACTCTTATGGTTTTTGGAAACATGTTCAAAGAGAATTTTTCTTTAAAAGGTTTCTATGAAAATTTAAGGGTTTTGATTCCAACCTAGTCAATTTCCTAGGCCAACCAACATTACCTCAACTCTTAACAGAACAATACATGACCAACATAATTTAACTAAAACATAGTACTAACCTCTTATTCAATCAAAAAATCACAACTAATTTATTCTTGTATCCATTTAGATGGAAGATCAGTTGCAAGTGAAGCTAAAAAAATGAATTTAACACAAACCGTGCTTTGCAATTCAAACTCTTATAGTTTTTGTAAACATGCTCAAAGATAATTTTTCTTCAAAAGGAGAATATGAAAAATTTAAGGGTTCTGATTCCAACCTAGTCAATTTTCTAGGCCAACTAACATTCCCTCAACACGGCTTTAGGGTTGCAATAATGGGGTATCCAACACAGTGAACACCATCTGTTGCCTGGAGTCAATCTATACATATTGATGAATACAGTGAAAAACCAGAGAGGCTGTCGATTATGTGAGGTGTTTAATAATTGAAAAAAAACACTATAGTGATTTCCTTGTGGGCTAAAGTATATTGGAAGTTCGACGCACATCGACCCCTTTTTCCAATAAACACTATCTATAATGGAATTGGAGATTTGGGACAATTACCTTGAATTATCATTCACTTACTATAATTTACAATATCTGATACCCCCTGTAGACCTTTGAAATAGCACTTGTAGATCCACTTAGGTTATGGCTATTATTGAATAGATAACTTAAATGACCAGTAGAATGTATAGTTATAAAAATCCAATAAGTTAGAGATTATTTAATATAAGTTCAATGCTGATTTCAATATGTTTAATCACTGAGAAACGTTGTGTTAAATGGGAATTGAATTTTATCTCTATTGGTGAAAAATATAAGTCTCCTTATATTAAATTTGTAAGTCTGTTATAATTCTGATTCCCAGTCATTGAAAGTTTAATCTAGGTCTTAGGTGAGTGTCGATGTATTCATGTGGGCTATGAAAAGTAGTGATACTAGCACTAATTATGCTCTTATTATTCATGTATCCATTTATGGTACTATTGTGTCTCTTCTAAGAGCCTTTTCTGTATTTAATTATGAATAAAATATTCACACTCTTATTCACTTCCTAGAACTTTGAATCTCATCCCCTAATATGGTCTCTATATTTATTCGCTAACTCTCAGTATGAATCTCATTTGATACTGGTCTTGTAAAGGCTCAATAAAAATGAAAGCACTAATCTATTTTAAGGAGACAATAGACCCTTCAATTATTGCAGGAGTGTCAAACCGATGTTATGTATATTATATCATTCAACAAATGTTACTCCTGATTAGCCAATTCATTTTGATGGGGTCATCAATGAATTGCCTATGAACTCATAGAAAATTTTCTGGAGCCTCACACCATGAGAAAGCATCCCATCAATCTGAAGAGCTTGGTCCTCCAAATAGATGATAGTTATTTTATAATCACTAAATCAATTCAATGAATTCTTCTAATGACTCCTACCTCACCGCATTCACTAACTACGAGGATGTGAAAATGTTCTTTTTATTCAAACATGTAAACAATGAGGGTTGATAAGGTTGTAATCGGTCTTGTTTATTCATTTTTATGTGTTTGGAAATTTGTAGAGTGGTAAGATGACTGTTGAAAGAGGAGTAAAAAATATAATGACATCTTGTGTGTACCAAAATAGTGGTTTATAATTGTAATAAAGAATGATGAAAATGAGCTTCAAGGTGTAAAAGAAATATTGTGATAGTAGATGGAAAGAAATTATTTCCAAAATAAGGGGCCATTTATGTTTACAAGTGGCTTGACCATAAAAATCTACTTCCACAATGAGATAAAATATTAAGGCTGCAACTCCTTCATGAGTTTCTATATCTCAAAATAGAGATAATAACCACAGTGACATAGAGAATGATAAAGACATAAGGGTAGAGTTTTGTGTATCATAGAGGGAATATGGTACTAAGGTTATAGTGATATTAATCGATAAGGTTTCAAAAATCAAAGAAAAAGATGTAATAGGATGCAAAACATAGTGAAAACTATGACAATGAACAACAAAGAACGACAATAGGGTCACATTGAGAGCAGTATTTTCATGAAGATGAAATAATGATACAACAATTCTAAACATAGCAGAAAAGACCAAAGAGGTGAATAAAAGGAGGAATGTCTTTGTTACATGTGAAAATACTGATTTCTTATGCTTTGTGATAGTAATTACAGTGGTAGATATGAAGAGGTTGTGGTAGCATTCAAGGGACACTGTCAAAGTAATTTATTACTATTAAAAATATATGCTATATGAACTATCTATAGAGTATATTAGGAGGCCATGAAGGTATGCGTTAAAGAAGATGGACAATAGTTTTCTCATTAGACAAGAGCCAATTGAATATAAAAAAGGTAATCATGGTATAAAAATGAAATGCCAAATGATAGTGAAAGATGGAGATAGCATATTAAGAAGCAGTGGATTCAATTCTTTAAAAACATGACTAGGGAATCTTATAAATATAAAAAACATCATACAAATTCCAGTGCCTTCTAAGAAGAAAAGTGGACAATGTGTTGAGAAAATGCATTGTGTCAATGTAACATGGAGAGGAACATGCTCAACAAAGTGTATAAAGTAATAGTGGGGGTCTTTGACTATACAGTGATAGGACACAATGCGAGTTTGAAAAGATAGAGTGTTATGCAATGAATATGGAACGAAGGGTATGTGATCAGTGATTAGATGAGCCTAACCATAGTGCTTAAATGATGCTATTATGACAAATGAATGATATACAATGGTTGAAAAAGGTAATTTATCATACAAAGGAATGCAATGGAGACACCAAGAAATGCAATACTCAAGGATGATGCTAAAAGACAATAACACTAAAGCTTAAAATATAAATAAAATAGGGTATAGAACGAATGTAAAAAAAAATACATGATATGACACAATGTTGAAAATAAAAAAGAGTAGTCCTAGAACATTGATCATAGGGATCTTGAAAAGATAGAGAGTATAAACCATAAACACTGATGACCATGGCTGCTATAAAAGACATGGTTTGTATAAAAGAGATGTTGTAAAAATACTAGGAGATAAAGAAGATACAAAATTCTATACCATTTCAAATATTTCAGACACTGGGAACAGATGATATTCTCATAATGGAACATATGTAAAATCATCCACTTTAAAATTATAAATAATAGTCATATGAATGTGTTTGGGCTCGAAAAAGGGTGTTTGAGTAAAGAATACATGTTTGTCTTTGGAAAATAAGAAGCTTATTTGCATCATTAAAAATATTTCCAGAATCTACAAGATATGGAAATATGAAAAGAGTGGAGGTAAGATGCCATTGAATTCAATATGAATTAATGAAGAGAATGCATGTAATTATGATATGTAAAAATAGTGACAAATGTTCACTCATCAACAATCACTTGGGATGGTCATACCATGCACAATAATCATATAGATCAGAGTGAGTACAAAACTCTCAATACTAACAAAGATATAGATAGTTGTGATAATAACAACCTTAAGCATCCATTGGCAATGAAATGAGAGGTTACATACCTATGATATCGTGATGGGATGTTGAAGTGTATAGTAAATGGAGCAGTGAAATTTAGAAGCATAGTGAGATTAAATTTGGTAGAAGCATAGTGAATGGTTTGGAGTAATTACTTATTTTTTATAGAAATATTTAATTGGCAGGATTAGAAAAGTTACATTTTTGCATCTAAAAAGTTAGTTGTATGAACAAAAGACTAGTTGAAAGCCCTCTAGTTCAACAAACTTGGATAGTTATGTAAATGATTGCAAAAATGTGAAAGCCTCGACAAGGTGAGTGAACTTTTTAAGCCTCAAAAGAAATAAGTTGCATGTAATACCACATTTGTAGGCTTTGCACCAATTGAGTTTGTTGAAAAGACATAAGAAAATTTCAAGCAAATGCAAGAGACAAGTGTGTGATCAAATTTCACTAAATCTATCAGCATCTTATTTGCCCATGTAAAATATAAAAAATAGTTTTTGGGTAGATTAATGTTTTTGGTTTATTGGAAAAGCAACTTAAGTCTTCTTTATCATTAAATTTCAAGCCTTTTATCAATAAAAAAAAATGCCAAACATTTTTTCCTAGGATATTGAAAGATTTATGCCTTCATAGGCATATGCAAGCAACCCATTTGTTGACTAGGTTATATTAACTAAGAAAGAAAGGGCATGATCTAAAATTCCTCCTACAATAATATTTAGAATGTTCAATCCTCATTGCCACTAAAGGGATAATATGATGTGGAACTTTGCTGATACCTGCAATTGAGATAGGAATAAGACCATACCCCAATAGATGCTAAGAAACCGTGTCCTTCAAAATTGAACTTCATTTTCTGCAGTAGATATTTAGCATGGAACAACCTAAAGCATGTCAGCACCATGAAGAAGAGAAAAACATGAAAATTCAAAAGCCAAGAGACAGACCATATCTATTAAGAGAAAAAAGTAAACTTCCACAAAAACAATGATAACTTTTACAAAAATGGATCAAATTGCGTGAGAGTTGGATAAAAAATAGTAGATTCAAAACCCTATGAAACCATATGGATTAGACATCACAAAGTTACTATATAGAGGCTTGGATTAAGAAAAAATAGATCCCTTCAAATATCAGGCAGTAGCTTTTCTCGCTATTGAAATGTAGAAAATGTTGGAAGAGCTAATGTAGCTATATATGTACAAGAAAGATGTGTAGGTCCTAAATCCAAACAAGAACAAAAGAAAATGAGAGTGAGGCAGAAAATAATCAGAAACAAACCTGAGTATCTTCGTAGCCATGGAGATCAGTGCTCAACGTCAACTGGTGCAGTCGGGAGAGTAGCTAGGGAGGATGAATGGATGTCGTGAGAGATGCCATAATGAAGCGCAAAGGAGGCTTCAAAATAGGCTTTCCAGAGTGAGCGAGAAAGTGCATATTGGCTTGGAAAATGATTGAAGTTCCCTCCAACTCTTTTCACGCTAAAAACAAATTGGCTAAAATTCCCTTCAAATGTGAATTAAGGCCTTTACAATTTTTATTAAAAAAATTAACATTTATACTGTTTAATGTTGTTAATTATATTTCTAATTATTAATAAATTATCAATATTTTAAACTATGTTTTAAATTACAAGCTATAAATTATTAATTCTTTAACTACATTTTTAATTATTTTAGATTTATATTTTTAACTTTTAAATGGTCTTTTATCTTTAATTTTTCAATTTAAGTCTATTTAAATAGTTGTATATGCTAAGTATGAGATATTTTCTAGAGTTCAAATTATGATATAACTGTGTGGTTTTTGAGTCTAACTCATTGAACCATGTTTCATGAGTAGTGGTTCACAAGAAGGAATCTCTCTGAGAATGAATATAACACTTAGCACTCATTGCATGAGAGATATTGGCAAATAGTGGCCAGAATAATGTTCGCACAAAAAGTCTACTGGCGAACACACATTATTGGTGAAATGTAACTTCTAAGAATATAAGTATATGATATTATCAAATGTTAATGTGTAAATGAGTATTAATAATTCATTTAGTCATTTTTATTATAAGGGTGACTAATTATTTAGTCATTTATATGGTCATTTATTTGGTCATTTTACCCGATGACCAAATTGGTCATTTATTTAGTCATTTTACCCGATGACCAAATTAGTCATTTATAATTGTCAATTGCAAATAATTAGTAGAATATGATCAGTCTTGGTCATGTGACTAAAAATTTTAGTCACAGTTTTAGTCACATGACTAGATTTTTTAGTCACGTAGTCATTTATTTGTCAAATATGATCAGTTCTGGTCATGTGACTAAAAATTTTAGTCACGTGACTAAAATTTTTAGTCATGTAGTCATTTATTTGCCAAATTCTACTAGTGAATTCTTCATATGACCAAGAAAAAATAGTCTTGTACTTTCTCAACAAATCAATTAATATTTTTCTCACATGGGGGCTCAATATCTTCCCAATGTACACCATATTTATAGATGTCTCGATTCCAAAGTTCACCTCCTCTAAATATTCCTTCTCTGATAAAGATGGTTTTTTCTCATAACTGTCACTTCCATCAAACACTCTCTCTAATGCAACTAGTCCTTTGGGGATTTTTTTTTTAAAAAAATGTACCACTTTATTTCCAAAATTGTATCCTTACCATCTACAACTTCCAATTTTTTTTTGAAATCAATCACTTGTGCTTCATACTGATTTATACATTGGATGAACTTGAGGATATCATCATCATCTTCAAACACTTTCTTGTTGTATATGTTATCAGGTATAGACAACCTTGATTTTATTTCAACTTATGAAATCCCAACCAATGTAGCATCATTAGATTTCAAAGTAGCACTATCAAGGAAATATTCCATTATGTTCTTTGACCTTTCTACCCACTTAATTAAAGAGTCCTCAAAAAACTCATTTGAGTCCCATACTACATGTTTTTAGTTTTTGAGTCTTTTGTTCTTAGAATCATACTTTGATCTAATTTGAGAAACAACTAGTTTTGAATCTCCAAAAACCATCAATATTTTAATTTCATGTTTGGAAGCTATTTGTAATCCCAAGATAAATGCTTAAACAATATTATTTGTAGATTCAAAAGCCAGTGAAAATGAATATTTGGAAGTCCTACCAGTTGGAGAAACAAATAAGTACCAACACTAGACCCCTCTTTAGAGAATGCACCTTCAAAAAACATTTGCGATAATCCAACCCGTCCCTTTTGTACTTCATTAACTATTGTGTTTCTAGTTTGCAAAAATGGCTCAACTTGCTCAATTGTGAAACTTCCCAAATCTATGTCATAGAAACATGTCATTTCATTAGGAGTTACCAACTCCACAACTGTAGGTGCTCTTGGTTCTCTAAAAATCTTGACCTATTTACCATTTAATGGGATTGCAACATATGAAAGATCCAACTGCAAAGGGTAAGCATGAATCTAGGGTCAGTATGGTCTCCATATTTTTCCCTAAATTCCCTTTGAAAATAATGCTAACTACCAATGTGTGGATCAGGAAGACTTCTATACCAATCTCTAGCATCATCTACCAATGATTGCATGGAAAAATTTATTAAAATATCCTCATGATCAACCTCATAGTTATCCATAACGTTTAACAAGATTTTTACATGATCCTCACTAGATAACTTGCCATTTCTTGAAAACTTAGGCAATTCAGACCTAATGTTGTTATCCATTGACTTGCCTATATATGTCCATATGGATTTGAGGCCTTGAAAATGGATTCACCCTTTGATGTGGAGCTACCCAGGCATTTGGGCCATGAACATTTTGGGGGGTACGTTAGTTGCATTAAGTGGTTTGAGGGGTTAATGGTGGTGGGACTATAGGGACATTTTGGTTTTGGGGATTTGCTGGAGCATTTTCCTGTTGGGATTGCAAGTTCAAGAACTATTGTAATAACTATTGGTATTTCTATTATTATTGCAATATTTGTTGATGCAATTGGTCTTGTTGAGGATTTATTAGTTGTGTCCTTGGTGGAAAAGGAAATTGGGGTGCAGAAACAATAGGTACTCTCAAAGGTACTGATCAAGTAGGGGTTTCCATATTTGCACCAACATTTAGTGTTGTCACAAGATTCACACTATCTTGACCAATCAACAAATCAATCACTATAGGCCTAGTGATATCTTCTGGGTTATAATTAGAATTATTCTATGACTAAGAATACATTACATCCTTTTTTCTAAAGTGATTACATATTGCATCCTCTTAATAAAATCAACCTTCCTTATCAACATTTCTTTCCTAGTGTATTTAACTTCTAATTCTTCAACTTCCTCCCTAAGTTCCTCATTAGTCAGTTTTCTTCTCTTCATTTTTGAATTAGAGGTTACATTAGCTTTTGTGACATTGACATTTCCTTTTTCTATATATGGTATAGTATTTATTTTAGGTATTTCACATCCTACATTTTCTACAACTATATTTATTAATAGCTCACCAAACAAGTTTTGTTTCTCCCTTTTAACTTGACTTCCTTCTCTTTCCTTAGCTATTATTTATGGATTCCTCGTCTAACTCATCTTGAAACTCCTTTTCCACCTATTAAAGAATATTATTAAATTCATTTACCCTCTCATATTTATTATCTTGTTCATTATACTATTGGAATATTATGTATATATGTGCTAATATTGATGTTTTGTCATTGTTGTCAACATATTTCTACTATCTTAGACAATGTTCCTGTGATGTTCAATGAGATGTTTGGTTCAGTGTAGATACTGTGTTGAAGATCAAAATATATGGATGGTACGGTTGCATTGAGGAATGTCTATAGTTTATTCATGTCAATTTATAGAGGTTCACATGGTGATTTCAGGGAGTTATTGGTTTCTATGTTGACACTGGTATTTTTGGATGCTCAGTGGTGACTATTTTAGTATTTGGTTCAGTATGGTTTGACATTGAAATATTTTGGTATGCGGACCTATGTGGAATTTTTGGGACATTGATGTGTGTCCTCAACTCGATTGGTTCATGATTGACAAAGGTTACAATTGGGTTCTTGAGGTTAAGTTCAGAGATGCTAATGAATTAAGAGATTAGAGTTAATGTGGATGTTCCTGAGGTTATTAATTATTCTCGTGGATGTTTCTTGATTGTGTTCCTATTTTTTTTTGGTTCACATTGATTTGTATTATCGTATTTGGTAATTTTCTATTGGTGAAATAATGTTCTTCATTTTCTTGGCCAACTTGGTGACATAACATGTTGTGAATGTTTGAGGCATAATTCCTGGAGGTTTTTCATGTTTGAGGTGTGTGATTTGGGACCGTGATGTGTTAGCCAACATTCATTGGTTCAAATTAAATATTATACCATGTATGATTGTAAGTTTTTGTATTTAGGTCCTTGGCTGACCTTGAAGGAATAGGTTGATGAATTGTATAAATGTAATGATCTTGCGATCATGTATGAGTATGCATGTAATAGAGTGTGCGAAGAGGTATGAGAGGAATTTTCAACCGAGGTAGAGATTTGATGTGAAAATAAAGTTGTACCTGTACTTCAATGAAACTTACCCATGCATGTTGAAGATGCTATTATCCAATTCATAATTTGTGGATTGTTGTCCACTATAGATTGTTGGCATTTGATGAAGATGATTTGAGTTTTGATCATGTGATTTTATTGTGGTGTTTTCATTGCTAGAAACATGATCTATTAGAGGCATGAGATCCATTTTACCGATGGTGTTGAAGGATCAAATTGGATAATTGACTAAGTGTTCAATCAACTGGGAAGAAGATAATATGCAAGGTACATGTGACTAGATTTGGAGTTAGATATTGAGTTAAGGTGTGTGGTCATGCATTTATCATCTATAGAGGCATTTATATCTATATCTATGACCACATCAGTTAGATTGAAGAATTAAGCAAGTTATTAAAGATTGAAGTGACACTAGCAGGAAGAACATGAGTCAGGTAGAGTGAGTTTGGTTAGTTAAGATAACAAGTCAATTTAGTGTTAGTAAATGTTTTATTTAAGAATTTTTCAATGTTGTGTTGAATTTATTGAGGCTACCAATTCATTTTAGCGTGATCGGATTTGATTTTTATGTCGATGGGTAAAATGTTTTTTTAGAAAAGGATGACTTGGAAAAGTTGTTATAAAAGAAGGATGAAATCAAGTTTTAGGGTAGTTGTGGTGATGCGATAGGTGATTGTGATTGTGTAAATCTAAATAAATGAGAGTTTATGTTTAAGGTGGTGCTATGATTAGAATTGAAGTGGATCTTTCAGACAAGAAGTGTCATAATCAGATCATTTATTCTTGGGTCTATCTCAAGGCAAGCCCTAACAAGTTTGCAGGTCAAATCCTTTAACAAGGTCACTCCTAATAGGGTGAGAAGGATCTCTAATATGATCTAAAATATAAATCCTCTAACAAGGTGACTCTTAGAATGATTTTGAAATCCCTTAATAGGGTAGTTCTTAACCTGACTTGTATTAGCTCCTAATCAGGCTAAAGATACTCTAAACTGGGTATACCCTTAGGAGGGTGTTTGTAATTGCTCCTAACATGGAAGATTTCAGTGGCGCGCTAGTGAAATTTGTGGGTATCATTCCCACACATGGTTTTATCCCTCTAACAAGGGTTTCCATGGGAAAAATCTTGTGTCTTGAGTTTACTTTGTGTGAATGTTTTATTTTCTAAGCTTCTATGCAATATTTTCTTTTTCATGTTAGTTATTGTGGAAGCTATTTGAAAAGTATTTTAGTTTTTGGTTTCACTGATTCACCCCCCTCTCAGTGCCTTTAAAGACTATAAATTGGTGCCAAAGCCTAGTTACCTTGAATAAGCCAAGCTCGGACAAGATCCTTAAGGTGAATATGGAGGTTTTTTTGAAGCATAAGATGCAACTCAAAGAATCTAAAATGGTCATTGAGGAATTGAAGAAATGAATGAAGGAGTCAAGAGCTAAAAGACAAGAGCTTGTTGAAAAATTGAATGAGAGTCAAGACTACATTGAGGAATTTTCTGAACAAAGTGGATCTAAGAAATCTGATGCATCCCTAGAAGCCATGGCTATGGAGAATGAACAATTGCACAAAGAAAAGAAAAACCTTAAGAGAGAGGTTGAAGCCCAATCAATTAGAATGTGTGAAGAGTCAGAAGTAAGGAGATCTGCAGAGAATGCAAGGAAAGCTGCAGAAGATTCCCTAAAGGCCAAGGATGAAGCACTAAAAGCTATAAAGGATGAACTTTTCAAGTCAAGAAAAGAAGTGAACACATTGCATGAACATCTAGATGATATAAATGAAGAAAATGAAAAATTCCTAAGGGAGAGTGAGAATATAAGAAATGAGAATGAGAAATTAAAAGGAGAGTTGAAGACTGCTAATAATATGTTGAAGAAATTCAATGAGAGTAACACATAACTTGTTGAATAACTAAGGAATCAAAGAAGGATCAAAGAGACTACAAGCCTGGGATATACTAGTCATACTACTTTTGAGGTTGGTGAATATTCTAGAACTAAGGAGATCAAGCAAGAAGAAAAGTCTCCATAAAGGGTAATAGAAAGAAATTTTGGTAAGAAAGATTACAAACCTACATTTTTTAGTTGTCATAAGGTGATTCATACTTCAAATGTATGTAGAATTAGGTCTACAAATAAAGCTAGCACTTTTGATGGATATTGCTAAAACTGCAATAAACATGGACATACTGCTGGGTAAAAGTACGAAGCTGTGTTGCAGTTGAGGACCATTTTTATAGTTTCGGCTGAAATATTTTTGGCCGTACATATGTGGCATAAACATGGCGCCATGTGGCATCGATGTGGAAAATGCGTTTTGGCAGAAACTGGTTCGGCCACACCAGTTTCGGCCAAAAATTCATGAGTAAATATAAGCTAACTATGTTCTATCGATGAAGAATTGGCATATATTTATATAGAGGGGTTTGGCCGGAACTGGTTCGGCCGAACCATTTTTGGCCGAAACTGTCTATGTGGCATCCTATGTGGCAGCCAAATAGGCAAAAAATTCAAAATTATAGAACTTCTCACTTAGACAGCTGATTTCTTCATCAAAACTCAACCATTTTAAAAATCTAAATATACCTTTTTGTAGAGCTCGGAGTCTAGATTATGGTCATATAATTTTTATTGTGTTTTGATTACATATAATATATTATAATTTGAAAAAACTCCAAGTAGGTATTTTAACATTGAAGAACACGCTCGTTCGAAAAAATAAAAAAAATAGCAAATCATGTCGAAAAAATTTAAAACTTATATTTAACACTAGAGGAGAGAGTCCTCTTCAAGAATATGTAATTTTTTTTGTATTTGGTTTAGATTTGCTAGGGAAAATGTGGAGGGAGAAAAAAACTATTAATCGGGTAACTCCAACTTTGAATGCTTATAACAGACAAAATATATACAGAAAACCAATCTTTCTTTTTTCACGCACTAGCTGTACATGTCATCTAAAACATATTCTGAAATCAGAGGAAAAAAATATTATTTTCATATATTTAGTTGGAGGGAACTAGACCCTACATTTTCAGCATTTTTTGAGCAATTAAAAAATGGACTTCAAAAATTAAAAAACTAGGTCAATGCTTATTCAATTTTTTTTTTAAAAATTATAGCCATAAACTACATCCAATTTTACACATTTCAATAGTTTACATCATTTTCAAATTCTAAACACCAATGCCACTTTTATGTCATTAAAGTTTAACAGTTTTGCATGTCGTGGTCCTCTTCCTTTGTAAAAGTGTGACACAGGTTTGTACTTTTACCCTGCTCATGATTGTAGATCTAGATCTAGTAGCTTTGATGGTTACTATTACAACTAAAATAATATGGTCACAAAGCTAATGAGTGCAGGTCAAGAGTGAACAATCAAACATCACATGTGAACCAGGAAAGACTGTACCAAAGGGAGAGACAATTAAATGTCACATGCTCAATCTATGGTAACTATGGACACATGGTTGTGAATTGCAGAATGAGGTTTGCAAGAGGTAATGTTGGACCATAGAAATAAAATGGTATGACATGTTTTCATTTTCACAAGATTGTACATCTATCAAGGAACTATAGGTTTAGGAACCAATTGGTAAACCAGTCAAGCAATCAGAAAGAAAAGCAAATTGTGAATGTAGAAAAGATCAAGAAAGAGATGAAAAAGTCTTGGAAGAAGAAGGAAGATAGTAAGACATTGGAAAGATCCACATCTCCATCGACTGTGGAGAATTCATCATCAAACTAAGCTTTTATGTGGCTTAGGGGGAGCAAGTGTTGTTGAGTCCATTTTCTGCCCCCCTATAGGTGTATGGTAAGATCTATCAACATTTTAAGATGCAATACGGTCTTTTAGATTGTACTATGAAGCTTTGATAAATTACATGGTGTTTTGATCATCGATAATGAGTTTTTGGGTCAATCGGTGACAAGGTAAGTTCTATCAGTAAGTGAATTTAATATATGCATGCGAAGGTAGATAAAAAAGGTATTTTGGATTTCATTTTCACCTTGCACATTTTGAACACTATAAGAAGTTATGTGATGATAAATTAGTGTTGAAGGATGAGCATAAAAATATCGCCGATAAAGGTTTTCATCACGTAGTCAATTACCCCTATGAATTTGAAGATGATTAGGTCAGGTATGTTTTAAGAAGAATTCATAATCAGTTCATGTGGCTAGATTGACCACATAAAATAATGAAGAAAGCATACCATGTTGTAACTGGTCTAGGCGCAATCGGTGATGTGCCCATACTTCATACCATTCCTAAAGAAGAAGTGATCAGGTTGACAAAATCTAAGTTGGATGGACATGCGATGAATGTGAATGATATTACAGATGAAGAGGTAAAGTATGCATCAATGAGTATTATCTACAAGGTGCATCACTCTAGTCAGATGAATAGTATGCCCGGTGGTGCTATTCATACAACCCATATTATGATCAAGGAAAATGAAGACTATCATTTGGCTGAAGCTATAAGAGAGCAGCTACTAATGAATATGGAAAAGATAATAAAGAACAAGAGACAAAAGTTCAAGTATGATCAAGTGATCATGTGTTATTTTTTCCTATTTCCAAAACATGTTCCCTAGTATCGGTAAAATTACATTGTCAATGGATACTCTATCTTTCATTCAAATCAATAATAGTATCAGAATATTAGGAAATGATTTCACTGGAGATGTAGGGTCACTTTAAAGAATTTTAGAAGAAGATGCATGAAAAGGAAAGGGTACCATATGAAATTGTTGAAAGGTATAAGGATACTATTTTCTTCATGGTAGATAAAAACACTTGTTTGATGGAAGAAAATGATCCAAGGACCTCATGGGTGATGCCTATGGGTTACGAAGTGGACAGAGATATTCTGGTTGTGTATGCAGAGAATTTGGTGTCTCAACTAATAGATCCCAAGACTCCAAGGTTTGGGACATATCAAGAGAAGTCTCTTCAAGTGCACAATGATTTGATGAAACTTGTTATTGAAAGAAAGGCGAGAAAGGAAGTTGAAAAATTCATGATTCAGAAGGGTTTCACAAATGAAAAAAATGACAAAGAAAGAGCTAAAAAACTAGATGATGATGATGTTGAAGTTTTTGGTGCAACCGGTAGTACCCCAACTAGTCAGAAAACTAGAAGTGTCATAATAGTCAAGAAGGAGAAACCTTCTCTTATCAAAACACAAGACAAGAAATCTGGAAAGGGTGCTAAGCCTAAAACTACACCAGTCAAGGAGATACAAAGCATAGAAAAGGTGACAGGTAAAAGGAAGAAAGAAAATAAATTTTTTTTTAAGAAAGTTGTTGATGAAGAGAGTGAAGATAAAAAATCTAAGAAAGAGAAGAAGAAACTCAAGGCAAAAGGCGAGAAAACTAAGGTGGTAGGTTACCGCACTACTAAAACTGTTAATTCTAAATTTGGTAAGGTATCTTCTGTCAATGCAATCATTCAAAATGTTAGTAAATATGGGATACTCTTTGGAGATAATAAGTACTATAACTTACTTGATGAGGGAGATCAGAGAAAAGTTGAGGATGTTGTAATTGAAAGCATGAACAAACTAAGTTAAGTTTTAATCCAAATGCAAGGACAAATACCTAATGCCTTATATGATAATATTGATACAAGATGGAAGGAAATAATTATAAAGGATAAGGAGTTAGTAAAGTATGTTCTACTGATCCTATTACTTGACTCATCCGAGGAAGAAATAGTGGATATGATTAAAAAGATAAGACCTTTATTCAGGACCTAAAAAAGAGTTACAAAGTTGTTAGTTGGGGATGTTAGCATAACTGATGTTGAGTCTATTGAGATGTTATGTGTTTGGTAAGATACTCAGTTATGATGATGATGTTTTCATTGATGTCAACTTAGTGTTTGTTGATGTTTTTATACCGATGTATGTTCAAAAGATTGAATTATGATTTGTAGAGAGAATTGGAGTGTGCGATAATACAAAATGACTAATTTATGTCTCTAGATGCTATATATATGATGAAAAATATTTATCTTATGTATGGAGTGAGTTATGATTGGTTGTAGGTTGACAGGTTGACAAGAAGAAAAAGATGTTGGACAGGAAGAATGCTTTGACGATTTTGTCAACAATGTTTTGATTATGATGTTGTGGTCATAATGTGTATCTTGGATATTTTATGAGGTTTTGGTTACGACCGCATCATGGTTTGATGATTGGAAGGAAAAGTTTCAAGTGAAAAAAGGTTGTTTAGCAAAGAGTTAAATCTATTTTAGAATAGTCAGTTAGATCCTTGACCAATGATGTTGTACCATGTTTTTGTAAGTGTTTATGTGTTCGAAAGATCATTGTATTGTTGCAAATCGAAAAGCATTGTTGAGTTGGCATGTTTGTGATTGTTGAGATTGGATTTATTGGAGGTTGTGCAAGAACATTTAAGAATGTATTTTGGTTTGTATTTTATTTTTCAAATCGATGTGCGATGAATTAGAAGGCGAACCTAAGTTTGTTAGAAAGTGTTCTAGGTTTGTAACACATTTTAGGGCTAGCTCATTGAGTGGGAAAGATTGTAAAATGTTTAGTAAGGAAGTTATTTTACCTAATGTACTTGTATTTTATAAATATGTAAAATGCTGAGAAATAAAAGTGTAGATCGTGGATGCAGAGGTGTGATCTGTTGGTGTTTGAAAATGTTTATGCTTTGAAAGCCACCAATATACCTTAAGAATGATGTTAGGAGTGGTTAAATCCAAGTATTGAAGCTCTGCAATGTAACATGACCAACTATAGGGACAAGACTTCCCTATGCAATTCTAGCTCTGCAAAACCAAGGCGGGTACACCTAATTAAGATAAAACTTAACTCTTTACAACTCCTTATAACTCTGGATTCTTACAACAGATAATGATAAAAAAGTACTAAATGCTAACCAGACATTCATTGACTCTCCATTATCATGTAGGACAACAACCAAAAACCACAAAACATAAAAGGAAATGAAATGGTTTTGATGTCTAAAAATGATGGGTAGAATATAGCCAAACCTATCAGACATATATCTCAACAGAATATACTAGTTCTTTATCAGTGCCTTATCCATTGGGCAAAACCTCAATACAAATATTGAAAATTGAAAACAACCCACTGGAAAATACTCATAATCATAAACATAAACATAAAAATCTCATACCACACACTGCTTATCTTTGGTTGATTTGATTGATATGATACTAATCTCATGAAGGTATAATTTTATATACACATGTGTATGTATGTATGTATGTCTTTCAAATCAAAATCATAGCATAGTAATCACTATTCAAAATGTGATCTATATTAGAATACATATAATCAGCTCTCATCTATGGGATGATGGCTCCCAGAGCCCTCTAGCCTATGGTGTGATATAGATCACGGAGTATATGACTACCTATGAGATTTCATGGAATGCGACTAGCTCCTAGATGAGCCACACATCTTGTATCCTCAGACAACACATTGTATCTCCTATGTCTCTTGTATGGATTCCTCAAGAAACCATCTGGTCTCCTCTAGCTCCTCTAACCTATCCAATATACACTAAAGTCTCCCTTGTTCCTTCTTCCCTATCTCTAGCTCTAATCTCATAGGTGTGAATATGTCTTGATGCTTCCCTACATCTCACAGTGGTCCATAGAATACTTTCAAGGATGATGGGATCCATGCTTCTACAACCATGTCTCTCACCACGTGACTCAAAAATTTATGCCATCCATCAGTGCCAACTGTAAAATATAAACTATTTCATTAAAAATTTCTATCATAAAGCCATACACATACATAACTATATAATACAAACAAATTTTATACCTAGGTCTCCCTCTCAATGCCCACAATCGATAGTAGTTGAAGCTTGTGGTGTTTCATCGTGCAAGGATGTTGGGGTCATGGATGTGCTACTCTCCCCTGGCTCTCAGATGGTCTTTAGGGGTGGTTTCTCATATGAGACTCTTTGTGAGCATCTCTTCAAGGGGCTAGCATCTATCATATCCTCCTCTTCATTAGATCCTCCATATTTTCTTCCTATGGGTACCTATGTGGACTCCTCAACATCTGGATACTTATCTTGCTCCTTATCCTCCTCTATTATATTCTCTTGTTGTTTCTCATCTCCAACTATCAGACACCTCAGTTTAGGCCATGGCCTCAGGTCACCTATGGGATAGTCCATGGGGATGGTGGGGGTCACTCCATGGAATCTCATATATTTTGAATAATTTCTGAGTGTGTTCCTCCACATCCTTGTGTACCACTCTATCCCATCCCTCCTCTACTCTGGAATATGTATCCTCAATCTCATCAGGAGTAGGTATCAATTTGGACCCAAGCCTCGATCTATGCCAATGTCCATTCATATATAGATATTTCTCGTAGTGCACCCTATGGGAAGTTGAATGGTCTCCTCACTCTATCATAGTATAATGACACCATGATATAATTTTTTCATCCCTCTATCCATCTATCTCTTGGCATGCATCTCATCTATCATGTTGTATCTGTCCATCTCACCATTTGTCTATACTAGGGTCTCCATATGATATTATTTACCTGCAACCAATCTATGATGATCCTCCAATATAAAAATATCCCCACTACCATACACCTCTCAATGGGTACATGAATGCATGGGGATATGTTAGATCTATCTTAAGGGGCTATGACTAGCCATGTACAAGATATGTTCTCAAATGCCTACACTTGCAGCATTTTCATACTGCTAGACTCTTTTGTTGGTAGCAGAAATATCTCCAAATCTCATAATAAAGGTGTTCTAGCATTATCCTACCCTAGGAGTATACAGTATGATGCTTCTCCATATCTCACACTACACGAGCGAGCCCTACTTGGAAAGTGGTCCCTGTGTAATCTACTATCACTACACAATCTATGGTACATAGCATCACTTTCCTAACTAAAGGGACCTCCTTTGTAGAATATATCAAATCCATCAAGGATATTTGATAAGATGGATTGTGAAGATGTTCTTGACCTATGCAGCATATCTAATTAGCAATGATCATCTCCTCCAATCAGGAAGTGGCTATCCTCATAGTCCTTCCTCGCAGTGGTTATCTCATAATTTGATATACATACTCCAATGTGATGGTCATCTCTGTACTAGATAAGTGAAAGGTAGAAATGTACTCATCCCACCTCTCCATAAGAGTTATTTTTAAGGCACTATGGTACCTCATCACTAGTAGTCTATACACCCAGTACATTCCTACATGTTGTAACAATGCCAAATCATCACTTCTCAACTCTTGCATCTGTGAGAAAAGATGTGACATGACATCCACACTTGATTGTTTCCTTATCACTAGATGCTCCTATAATGACATGAAAATGAAATTAGATCAGTAAGAAATATACACAAAATGGTACTTCTATATAAAAAGCTACACAATAATGTACTCTAGGTACAAAATGCTTGGGAGGGTAAAAAATGCCTCCTAGGGTACATAATACATGGGAGGATGCATAATGCCTCCCAAGGTATAGAATACCTAGGAGGATACAAAATGCCTCCCAGGATGCAGAATGACTGGAATGGAAAAACTTCATAAAATTGGGTACAACTAGATGTCCTACAGAAAACAAAATATGGTAAAAACAATGTAAGGTCAGTGGTTCAAGGTATACCTCCTCTAGGGGTGTCCCATCTTCAACTGCATACCTCAACTTCTCGATCCACATACATTCCATGTGTTTCTTTCTCGATGTCTTCTTTTTTCTCTTCACAAGCACAATAAGACAAAAGGTATGAAAATGACATGGAATAGTAAGATAGCTATTTAAGTGACTTATTTTCATGTGCATTTTTACTTTTTATTTGACTTTTCTAACATGAAAACTAATATGGATCTTCACTTAATCGATCATATCTCAGGATATGAAGCTATGATTCTCACACTGTTTGTTGTGTAGGGATCGTGACTTGGTTTTCTAGCTATGTAAGTGTTATATAGTGTGTTTTTAGTCCACCTCAAACCCTATTGATAGTATTTTTAGCAGTTCTACATTCACAATTAGCTGAGCTAAACATGATGCCTTGTTTCACCTTCCTTACTAGAAAGATAAAATAGGGGGGCATGTAGCTACCTGTGAATTTCATCATGTCCTTAGTAAGCCCTAGGTGGTTTATGATTTTGAACTGAATTTTTTTTTTCAGAATGTGGTTCCTAATGTTCTTGTAGGTATTTCACGTTTAGGGCTTCTATTCGACAACTTTGGAATATATTTTCCTCTTTACTATTCTTGTACTTTAGATTTCATATGCACATAATGTCATACATAGCTAAAGTGGGGGCTAAATGTACGATCATAAGTTGTAAGCACTTGGGTGTTGTACAATTTCATGATTTTTTAGCACCCTCTTTAGTGTGTTTTTATTATAGTTTGTATTATAGAACTTCACAAATGCACTTAATGAACATTAAAATTTCAATATTATCTCTCTTAAATCTCTTTCAAGAATGAGGTAGGCTCTTATTCTTAAGTGTTCTCCTCTATTTTCATCCAATAGAGCATATCGTGCCCTCACTTGCGTTTGGAGTCAGCTAATACAACATCATGACTAGAGCCATTGCGTGCTTGGTGATGGCTGTATTTTGATTAGCATTTGAGTGTGTACCTAAGTCAACGAGCAAAAGATTTTCATCCTCCACCTAGAGAATAGGAAAAAGATGTGTGTTTGGATCCACCCCTTCTAACAAAGCAAAATTGTCTGATGTGTCAAAAAGGCCATTAAAAAAGATAAGCTCCTCATAACAATCAATAAATTTCATACCCTGGAGTACAAGTATCTTTTACATCTGACAAAATACCCCTTGATGCAATTTGGAGACAAACAGATTCACATTTCTCAAAATGCAAATTTTTCAAAAATGAACCAAAACTGACAAGTCCATCATAAAATCGCATCTGGGATTTCCTGAGTCATATCCTGTATTTAGGTTCGTATCTGGTGCATAAGATCGCATTTAGTCAAGCAACAAGTCACATCCAGTTTTCTGGGATCGTATCTAGGGTTTTGGATCGCATATGGTTCTGTCAGAGGCTTGTATCTGGGAGCTCGCATCCTGGGCAGTGGGCATTTCTAGCGGTCTTTCCTAGGAGGTCTTAGTTGTTTCAGGTACCCTTTTTTCTCTTTAGCTGGTCGCTGTTGTCTCTTCTGGTCTCCCTACTGTTATTTTCAAAATAATTTTGAAACGTCTACCTTGCATGCTCAGTCAGTCTTCCACGATCAGTTCAATACGTGTGGTCTATCCATTCTCTATCAACAACTTGGTTCCCAGCTCACTATCAGGGCATTCTAACCCTCTAATGCTGGAATCATTTACATCCACCAAACAAACAAACAATTACTTCTACCTAGACACACCCACTTGAACAATCTGGAATCCTTGCTAGTACTATTGGGAAACATTAACGAAGTTGAGAAACAAACTTTATGGTTAACACGAGACGCAACAAGTACACAAATGAAGGATCAAAAGTGCCTCTTAAAACATCACACTTTCAAGGAGAAACTTCTCACAATTCCCTGTTCGATCTTGATTCACCTCAAATGGGTAGCAACACTAACAATTGGAGTAAAGCCTTTGAGGGTTATGGCGATGGAAAACAAGCACAATTCGTAGGCATGGAAGCAAAAGAAAGACCCAGGTTTGAACGTAATCCATTTGGGTCCGATAGTGATAAAGAAATCCCTGAAGATGAATACGAAAAGCTCAAATAGAGCAAAAGAATCCATAAACTGTTGGAACGGATAATTGGAGATGACAAAGAAAAATACTTTCTCCATTTAGCATCCATGGGTGTTAAATTACCCCAGAATTTTGATGTGAATGATCTCAAAGAAAAGG
>MU224536.1:653101-663181 GCA_018584345.1 Thuja plicata | reverse complement strand
TATATATATATATATATATATGGACCTATTTATTTATGGATGTACTATGGATGCATATACAATTTTTAAGTAATTTATGTATGCAGCTATGGGTATGATGTCATGTGTATAACATGTGATTATGCATATATTTATATGATTCTCATGTGATGTAAAAATGATTATGATTTATGGAAAATGAATATAATGATATAATTCAAAGTAAAATGAGAGTTAAAATGATGTAAATGACTTTAATGTGTAATTTAGTGCAAAGTGGACTAAATGAAAACTAAAATGGAAAGGTGACTTGATGCTAATAAATTAATATTATTGAGATAATAAATGACTAATGCAATCAAAATGAAATGAATTGAAACTTAATGATGAACACCTAAATGATGTAATGAACTAATGCAACCTAGAATAGTAGACTTAGGGTGAATAATGTAATCTAAAATGATCAATGTAACTAATGATGTAATGAGCTAATATGATGAATACAAGTGTTATCACCTAATAAAATGATGTAATAATCAACAATGAACAATGCATCCTAAGATGACAAAATGAGATTACTAATGCAAATGAAATGATGCAACCTATATATGTGAAAATATTGTGACCAATGTAATGCAAATGTGCAACTAGGATGAAGTGACTATGATAAAATGAGATGCAGATGCGGTGGTGACCATGGTGAGTTCCCTAGGTGGTGATAAAGTTGTGAATGCAATTTAATATAGGAGTGCTCAATAGGATTTGTGTTATGAGTGGTTGACTAGGAAAGGAGAAGGTGCAGAAAAACATTTTCACAATCCTAATCCTAGGATTATAGAATAGGGGAAAAGTGGATTGGGGATATTAGGGGAAATGAATGATTGTTTGATTGGGGAAGTGAAGGATTATTTTCAAGCTTGAGAAAAGGGGGGTTTTGTGATGGAATTACACCATGTAGTGAGCACTTATTTTGATGTAGCAATATTAGTGACCTATCAGGGTTATAAAGAACTCAAGGCCTTGTCAAAGACGTTGCATGGAATGAATCAACAAACACACAAGGATTTCTCCAGCATCACACCAAAGTCACAGATAACTAGGGTGGATACGATGCTGGGGAACCCAAAATAAAATGACATTTCCCAAGTGCATCATGTAACCAAGAAGGATCACATAATACAAGGGTCATATTCGACTGACTCACAAGAAAAAAAAAGAGATCAAGACCTTGCTCCAGATTGATCCACTTGTAGCGCACCATGATATAAAGGATCATGGCAACCTTGAGGAGGAGAAATAACCAAGAAACCCAAAAAAGATAACCAAGAACCAAAAATTAAATCAAATACCATAATATGTATCCACAAGATGCCTTTTTTCCAATGAGATCAACAGTTCTAATGACTAATTTGATTAGGCCTCACATGAGGAAGGATGCATCCTACAGGGACATGTTGATGGGGTGTGTTTGCAAACTTATTACTGATGGAAAAAGAGGTATCAAATACAATCAAGATGATCAAGGATCTCACTCAAGGAACTTGTTGAAGCATTGGGCTCGATGATCCAAGGATCTCAATCAAATAGACTAAAAAAATATGATATGTATAGGGGGGCCTTAAGCTATGACCAAACTAACCTTATGATACAATTGACACTATGATACAACCGAGAAGCTAGTATATACAATAGGTATGTGAAAAGCTCAGGATTTGGGATAGATATGTCATACAAATAATAGATACGAAGCTTAGGGATTGGGATATTAGTACAATTCTCAATGTGTGTATCTAATATTGAAATACCTAGGGAATATGGGTCTGTGGTGAGGGGATTTTTGTGGGGGTTATGGTGGTGATGGATGTGTGATGATTGTGCATGAGTGGAATGATATTGGTGCAGGAGCACCAAGGTATTGAAGGGACACAAGGGTCACTATTTGATCCTAGGGAGATGGAGGCATGAACATGAAAGGTCATTTGCATTGTAATGACCATGGATGGTCATTTAATGATGTTTAATAATGTTTTGTATTGTTGTGATCATTTGGTAATATGATCATGAACAAAATTTATGTACAACCATTAATTGGCATAAGGGTTAGTAGAACAACCTTGGGATAACTTGATTGATCCAAGGATAATTGATATTATTAAAGACCTATAAGGTCATCCATGATTGTAATATTTCCATTTGAGCAAATAAAACATGTAAAATGCACTCAAGGTGCAAAAGATGTAAATTTGCAATTGTATGTAAATATGACCTAGAAGGCTCATGTAAGGGATATGGGCTAAGAGTGGGATGAAAGGTTGTTTATAAAACTTTTAAATTTCCTTTTAGAGGCATTATACATCATTTTTTCAAGATGAAAACAATAGGTTATAATTTTGTATGTTAGCATTAGATAACAGTCAGTTTTAGGACTGTTGTAGACAATTTTAGGCAGTTTGAATTAGTTTTAGGTTGCTTTTTGAGTGTTTGGGGATCTATTAGAGAGGAGACACGTGATTTTTAAAAGTATTAAGAGTTTGATATTGAGGAGAATCATTGTAGATGGTTTTGAATCAATTAAAAATGACATTCTCGCAAACAATCATGTTCATCCCGTGAGTATAGTCATTAATTTTGCGCGTTTAAAAGTCTGAAATAATGTGTTTTTTATTGGAAGATGGATTAAATTGATTGTATATTGATTTTTTATTACTTCAATGGAATGATATTAAAGTTTTATTGAGTTTTGAAGGAAAACATTCAACTGGTGTATTGACTGTTCCTGAATACAGTTTTGGAAATCAACATTTGTTCTTTTGGAGTTTTAATGGAGTCTTAGACTGTCCCACCCTTTGTGTCCAATTTATTTGCTAGGATAAGTATAGTAACATGTTTATATTATCCCTGTGTAGTGTTTAAAATGCATGGATGTGAAGGAATGTGGAAGAGAGACCACAAAGATGGAGTAAGTTGCTGATTGAAAGTGCACAGTTTGACACCAAAAATTTATGTGAACAAATAATCCAAAGGATGGGGGTATTTTATGTTGGATTTTGGCTATTGGGGTCCATGGGGATGTTTTAGATCCACTGGGAGGATCTGGAGAGGTTTGTAAGAGCCTAAGTGAGAAATCCCTAGCCTAGAGACCCTAGAAGTGAGGGTTTGATACCTACAAGCATAGGCAAGTGTTGTTACCTTAAAAACTTGATAATCCATTGTTAATTTTTAGCCATGTTATAAGACTATTTAATGGTTTGGAGTGAATGGAGAAAGATCTCTTAGGATTTTGTTTGTAAATGGGTGCATTTTAAGCCTATTTAGTTGCTGCAAATGTAGTGGATCTAGTTTTTGGTCCAAAGTAACATACCCTGGGTTTGGGATATGTTTTGTAGCATTGTAAAGGGTGTCTAAAATTGTCAAGGGTTTCCCTATTTGTTTGGAAAGATATTGAGTTAAGGGAAGAATAGTGTTTGAATAGGGTTACAAGGGAATAAAGCTCTTGGAGTGAGTTGTATAACAAATCTCTTGACCAGACTTGGAGGGTTAGATGAACATGGTGCATAGGCCATTTTATGATGTTCTAAGGTGCTAGAACAAGGGTGGAATATTTTCTTGAAGATTGGACAAGTTGGAAGCTCTAGGTGCATGGGAATGGTCTAGAAAGTGAATCCTTGGATGAAGGAATATAGTGGAAGTTGCATCTCACATGGTTGTTGAAGAGATCTCCATATTGATCATGGTATAGGCCAGTAGGATATCAAACCCCTATACATCAACTAGGATTAGAGCAAGGAAAAGGTTTGGCATTTGGAAGGTTTAGAGTCCTTTGTTGATGCTTAGAGTTGAATTATCCTATGAGAGTGTTCCAAAGTGGCGGCTTGACATCTGAAAGATCCTAGATTGCTGAAGATGTACCTCAAAAATCAGAGAAGGAGGTGTACAATTCTCTTAAAGAATATTTGGCCAATAAGAGGAAAAGAGAAGAAAAGAGAAGGAAGAAGAAAGAAGAAGAGGAAAAGTTAAGAAGCCTTGGAGAGGCTTTGGAAAAGAATCAGAAGAAGCTGGAGTGGATTACATCACTCCTTGAAAAAGAAGCAAATGAATATGAGCACAAAATTACACATGAAGAAGTGGATGAACCTTATGACATAGAGGTTCTACCATCTGAATTAGATGTTGAAGTTGAAGTTGTTGATGGTTGCAACAATGAATAAAGTCTTGAGGGGCTTGAATCTGAATAAATTCTTCAAGTGGTGGAAGCACAATGTCCTTTGGTGATGGAAGAAGACAAACAACATGGTATCATGGATAGAGAGGAATCCAAGATGACTAGTGAGTTGTTGGTATGCCTAGGTGCATGGAATGATGGTGAAGACTAACAAGAGTTGGCAATAGGTGAGGAAGAACTTGTCTGTGGGGTCATTGATGAGGCTAAGGAGACAACCATGAATTCTAAGGAAGACTTGGAATGAAAAGAGGTGAGGCATGTGATCCAATATGCATTGGTCTCAATGTGAAGAGACTTAAAGTTTGAAGACAATGAAGAGTTGCAGATGGAAGCAGTGGTCTCAGGATAAGAGACTAAAGATGAAGTGAATATTTGGGACCAGATCGTAGTCTAAATCTTGACCATAAGAGGAAAGCCTAGATTGGAGATAAATGAGTTCATAAAGGAGAAGCATCATGAGAGGATTCCATGGATCACTAATCTTGATATTTTCAAACCGAAGGTGAAAATTAAATGGTTTCTATTTGCTAACATGTTGTGTTTGTAGGTTTCCAAGAGGACTTGGAAAATTTTAAAGTTGAGGAATATGGTGTAGGAGCACCAAGGTCTTGAAGGGACACTAGGGTCACTATTTGATCCTAGGGAGATGGAGGCATGAACATGAAAGTTCATTTTCATTGTAATGAGACCATGGATGGTCATTTAATGATGTTTAATAATGTTTTGTAATGTTGTGATCATTTGGTAATATGATCATGAACAAAAGTTATGTAAATCCATTAATTGGAATAAGGGTTAGTAGAGAAACCTTGGGATCACTTGATTGATCCAAGGATAATTGATATTTTTAAAGACCTATAAGGTCATCCATTATTGTAATATGGCCATTTGAGCCAATAAAACATGTAAAATGCACTCAAGGTGCAAAAAGATGTAAATTTGCATTTGTATGCAAATATGGCCTAGAAGGCTCATGTAAGGGCTATGAGATAAGAATGCAATGAAAGGTTGTTTATAAACCTTTGAGATTTCATTTTAGAGGCATTAGAAATCATTTTGTCGAGATGACAACAATAGGTTATAATTTTGTATGTTAGCATTAGATAACAGTCAATTTTGGGACTCTTGCAGACAATTTTAGGCAGTTTGAAGTAGTTTTAGGTTGGTTGATGAGTGTTTGGGGATCTATTAGAGAGGATCCACATGGTTTTTAAAAGTATGCAGGGTTTGGGTGTGAGGAAATTCATTGTAGATGGTTGTGAATCAATAAAAAATGACATTCTTGCAAACTGTCATGTTCAACCCATGAGTACAATCATTAATTTTGTGCATTTAAAAGTCTAAAATAATGTATTTTTGTTGGAAGATGGAGTAAATTGATTGTATATTGATTTTTTATTACTTGCATTGAATGATATTAAATTTTTATTGAGTTTTGAAGGCAAACATTCAACTAGTGTATTGACTGTTCCTGAATAGAGTTTTTGCAATCAACATCGGTTCTTTTGGAGTTTTAATGGAGTCTTAGACTCTCCCACCCTCTATGGAAAATGTGTTTTTTGGGATAAGTCTATTAACATGTGTATATTATCCTTGTTTATTTTTTAAAATTCAAGGATGTGAAGGAATGTGGAGGAGAGACCATAAAGATGGAGTAAGTTGTTGATTGAAAGTGCACAGTTTGATACCAGAAATTTATGTGAACAAATAATCCTAAGGATGAGGGTATTTTATGATGGATCTTGTCTATTGGGGTTCATGGGGATGTGTTAGATCCACTGGGAATATATGGAGAGTTTTCAAGAGCCAAAGTGAGAAAGCCCTGTTGACGGGACTTTGTGACCGGCTCTGCCAACAGAGGTAAGTTATCAACGGGTACCAAGGTACTGAAAAAATCTGCCTAAAGAGGTTTTCTGGAGAATAAATTTGCCTAGCCTCCAAGAACCTGGTAGTCGGGTCTCGACGGTGTGGGGAAGATAAGTTGGGTAGGTGAGAGTTGTGTGAGGGGATAGCTGGTTTTTACTCATCTTCTTTGGGGATTTCGAGAGGGGTGGGGTTTCCTGCAAGCATTTTTAATTATCAAATAAACTTCAAAAGATTGATCAGGGTTAGACATAAAATTCTATCTATAGTTATGCAATAAACATTCGAACATCAAACTAAGCTACAATGCAAGAAAACTACTCTAAATACCGGATACACAAAGAAACTGCGATTCACATGCATTCAGTAGCAAGGGGAGATAAGATCATCAATCTAAACTAGAACATAGAAGCAAAGGACATAAGAACACATACTGCACAAAAGATGTTTGTGAACTCCAAATATCATAACAAAACATAACAAGTATTCATAAGGTGTTACTCCTTCTTCATTAACTTAAACCATTCTAGCATCACTGGTGCATACAATCATGGCTCCAAGGGAGCATTCTAAACTATCAAGAACTACTGAGCATTGAGCTCCTGAAACAACTAAAAATGAAAAGTTATCTTCTATTACTTCACTAGTACATTTGAGACCTCTTTTCTATGGCTATGCATTGCAATTAAGACACTACGCCATCAGGAAAGAGACATAGACCGGTATTGTAGTTTTGGTGTCAGAATCACCAACGATAGCTATGTTTGTCGTTATTGCGAATGGGATGACCGTCACAATATGCACCAGCTATGAGGGTTAGTATGCCGTCATTACACATTATGAGTGTCACCATTATGACAGGTATGCGATGGAGATGTTGTACATGCGACGTCCACTTGTCAGACTATTCTGACATCTGGACATCGTGTGTAGTGTTTTGGTGTCGGTCGTCCACTGAATACTGTCACAATTGTGACAATATGCTATGTTTAAAAAAAAAATTATCGTGTGCATGGAGTGGGACCTTAAAATATTGAGCTTCTCTTTGTTTTGAGAATAGTTTAACATTCTCTACTTAACAGGGCCAACCACATGAAGGTGGAAGCTCATCTGGCCGCTCCTAGGAGCCTCTTATGAACCTTTACGACACTTTAAGATCTCTAAGATGTAATCTTAGGGATTGTAAAGGGTTATAAAGGGTCATAAGGGATCCTGGGACACAATAGCTGAGAAACATAAATGTAGGCATCATGGTCACAATTGTTTGGAGACACAACATAATTGAGTGGTATACCCAGACGATGCAATGAAACCACTATATGGCACTGCAGGATCCAAAAACCATAGATAAGGAATAAATTTAGAGAGTGGAGGAGGAGGGCCATAACGACCGAAATAATATAGGGATCCTATATTATTTCGATCGTTATGGCCCTCCTCCTCCGCTCTCTAAATTTATTCCTTATCTATGGTTTTTGGATCCTGCAGTGCCAACTTAGAACTAGAGGAGTAGTGGTTGCGTTGCATTGTCTAGGTATACCACACAATTATGTTGTGTCTCCAAAAAATTGTGACCATCATATCTACATTTATGTTTCTCAGCTATTGTGATATCTACATTTATGTTTCCCAGCTATCGTGTTTATGTGCATGTTCTTTATGTGTTTGGCTTCTCTCCCTCGCATCCAAAATAAGATTTTCCCACTCTGAATCGAGAATGCACGTGCAACTATGTATAATATATAGTTTTAGAAGGCCCAAGATGGGCATAAATTCAATGTACAATTATGGTCTTGAATAGATAAAGTGGAACTGGAATTTCAGCAAGGCTAGGAAAAGTTTGTGCATAAATATGAACTTGTTCTGAAATTCTAGTTTTAGATTGTCTTTACAAGACCATAATTGTACCATTGAATTTTTTCCCATCTGGGCCTTCTAATACCATATGTTCTCCTGGTTGTTTATATTGTGTCTTCAAATAATTGTGACCATGATGCCTACATTTATGTTTCTCAGTTGTTGTGAGATTAAAAGTCTTCTAAGGAACGTGTCGTGTCTATGTGGAAATGCATAGGATCGTCACGAAAGGGGGTTTAGGATTAGAGAACTCCCTTTCATTTAATAATTATGAAGCCATCAATGGTATAATAATTTTTTAGGATTGTAAGTTTCCATTGATGACTTCAAATTACCAAGCAAAAGGTGTACACAAGACTTAGCAGCCTCCAGAGCCTTTTGCTTCAATTTCTGCCCATCTAGGCCTTCTAACACCGTATGGAATGTGATGTGTTTATAGAAGAGATCATACTCCACCATCATCACTGCCTCACTACCTGATGTAGTTGAAGGATCAACAGACTCCACCATCATCATAATATGATCACTAAACAAGTTTGTATGTCTTCTACTTTTAAGTTGGGTTGTTTCCATTCTTGTTTTATGAATTTGGGTGATCCTTGCCAATGTCTCCAGGGTTGAATCTAGTATGCTCCTATATGATCCAAAACCTGCAAGGAAGGAAAATATGGGGTTAGATCCAAAGGATCTAAGAAATTCCTGGCACCCTATTACTGATCCTTATCTATAATTATGCATGTGCATAGTCAAGCCATACACTTATAAAAGGAACAAGGATAAAATTTACAAAAACCCATCCAAGATATAGAAAATCATAATGAAGTCATAAACAATAATAAGTTCATGAGTTTATCAAAATATGTCCAACATATCTACATGAAATTCTATAAAAGTTTCAGTATCTACAATAGCCCTCTGTTAATCACATTTATGCATATGGTCCCAACAAAGTAGTGCACAAACTACACAAATAAGGCATCAGAGAAATATGATTTTTGCTTTCGCCATTGAAGCAATCTCGGCGGCACTAGCTACCTCTCAAGCCTTGCACAATTTACACTCATTTCCTATATCAGGTACAGACATAGATGGGGTAGATGTAAATGTGGTTTCATCGACCCACCAAAAGTATCGACATCCACTATTTCCCTGCAATATAAAATCTACATCAGTTCTTCCTAAAATGATTATAACTTGTCACATTACTTTTAAACATTAAAATATAATTCCTTATCCAGACCTTTTTCCTATTTGGGCAACCCCAAAATGGATGCCTAGGATTACTTGTTGTGCATGATGTCTTCAACACTCAAGGACCAACACCACATTGACACATAGGCACATTGACCGAAGCCATCGACGCTATATCAATAAATAGCACTGTCATTCCAACATATCATTTTGTTTAGTTGGTTATTTTGTTCATTCATACTAATTATAATTGCAATAAAAAGAAACATACTAATCATGTAGACAACATCTCAAATCAAATTACAAAATGACTATTGTCAATCACAGTACATGTAAATGCAATGTCCTAACTGCACTTGATGGAAACCATATGTATAGTTGTGATTGGGACTTTTAGTCCTTACCACACATTGAAATGCATGTAAAAGCATCTATAGCGGGGGGCATGTTAAATTGTGATATTGCTATCAAGATTCAAGTGTATAGTTTGACATTCACAAATTGCCTTGTGTCAGCTGCAGTTAACAAACCAATCTCGCAGAAATTGTTGATGTTTCGACAATTCCTCTCATTACTTCTTCTTTGCTTGAAATAATTAGGACTACCCGGGAAAGACGAGTAGGCTCTACTATACCCATTTCCATGTTCACTACATGCGCAACTAATTTCTTCTTTTCTATCTCCATTCCTCATCATGCTTCATTCTTTTTATATTTGTGGCTGAAATATTGATATTTAGAGTCTACTCACTTTCCCAGGTACTCCCAATTGTATGAATTGGAGTTGAACCGTGTGTCACCTACACTCTTGCAAGTCATTGTTGACACATCAATGATTTTCATGACATGATAAGAAATTTGTGCATGTCAAATTCATGGATGAAACATGGGTCAATGAGTTTGACTCAAAAAACTATACACTTGAATCTAGATAGCAATATCACAAGATAATGAAAAGTTTTGATGAAA
>MU224536.1:633779-646247 GCA_018584345.1 Thuja plicata | reverse complement strand
GAATACAAGTGAGATATTTATGCCCTCTAGAAAGTCAACTTCGTAGGCATTAGATAAAAAATTCCTTAAGATCATACATGGACCTATCTTCTTCCATTTTAATTTATTACAGGCTCCTAGGTGTTTGGAAGCCTTAGGAGTTTTTATTTTTCAAAGCATTTAGATCTTTCACATATTCCTCTAGCTCCACATTCTCCTAAGCATCATCTTCATGGTTCGATATATATACAAATAGTTACCTCATTATACATTGGTAACCTAATTACTAGATGAGTGACTATAGTACCCTAGTTTTCATTATTAGATGATCTTGTTTAATTTGTGTTCATTTCATGAAAAGATACATGTAAAGGAAAATAAATTTCTGCATCTAAAGATTACATGTATATACTATATATATGCCAAATAACTTGTATATACTATACAAGGAAAGGAACTGAAAGATAAAATCATCTGGGTTGCTGTGAGCATAGCCAACTTTTAGAAGAATATACAAGAGTAAAGGCATACATAAGAGGATGCACATAAATAATAACGGTACCAGACATTGCCTGAAGTGATGAATTTTTGACCTGGGTATGAATCCAGTGTGCTCCTGTGTGATCCAGATTCTGCAAAGAAAAGAGAGATGGGGGTTAGATCAAGAAGATCTAAGGAATGAATGGCATCCTAATACTAATCCTCATCTACAATTATGCATGTGCATAGTCAAGCCATACACTTCTGAAAGAAAAACCATGCTACAGGACATGTGCACTCAGAAGAATGTTGTAGAAAGGAAAGAAGATACCATATTTTTCCTCATGAAATTATCATAAACGGGGAGTACCACATAATGAATATCAACAAAAAAACAAATAAAGAGATATCAAACACTTCACAAAATGCCTTGAAGGTAATAGCAACGATGCCCTAGCTCTCAAAGCTCATGGGTCATCAAGCATTCTAAATGCAAAGATGTAAACGAATGCCAGTATTAAACAGTGAGCTCATAAACAATGCATGATGCCCTAGCTTGCATCCCGTGAGCCATCAAGACATTTCCTCATGAAATGATCATAAACGGGGAGTACTACATAGTGAATATCAATAGCAAAACAATTAAAGAGAGATCAAACACACAATGCCTTGAAGGTAATAGCAATGATTCCCTAGCTCTCAATGCTCGCGGGTCATCAAGCATTCCATGTGCAAAGATGTAAACAATGCCAGTATTAAACAGTGAGCTAATAAACAATGCATGATGCCCTAGCTTGCAGCCCGTGAGCCATCAAGAAATTTCCTCATAAAATGATCATCAACGGGGAGTACCACATAGTGAATATCAACAACAAAACAAATAAAGAGAGGTCAAACACTTCAGAAAATGCCTTGAAGGTAATAGCAATGATGCCCTAGCTCTCAAAGCTCGCGGGTCATCAAGCATTCGAAATGCAAATATGTAAACAATGCCAGTATTAGACAGTGAGCTAATAAACAATGCATGATGCCCTAACTTGCAGCCTGTGAGCCATTGAGACATTTCCTCATGAAATGATCATAAACGGGGATTACCACATAGAGAATATCAACAACAAAAAAAATTAAGAGAGATCAAACACTTCACACATTGCCTTGAAGGTAATAGAAATGATCCCCTAGCTCTCAAAGCTCGCGGGTCATCAAGCATTCAAAATGCAAAGATGTAAACAATGCTAGTATTAAACAGTGAGCTCATAAACAATGCATGATGCCCTAGCTTGCAGCCCATGATCCATCAAGACATTTCCAGTATTAACAATGCCAACAATGCGAGTATTAACATTCATATTGTGCCATTAATACAAAGCTTGAATGCCTACCTGATCAAGTTGTGGCTACCATATATGAAGATTCAAATCTTCCACTGTTAGGCCCTCTTCATGCTAAATTAGAAATGAGCCTTTTTTTTTTTTTTTTGTTTATAATCACGCGGGTGTCACAATTCTAATAGTACTGTTCCTATTATGACATCATCATGGGCACTTGAAAAAAAAACACAAAAATCACACATAAATGGTAGTGTCGTCACAAATTGGTGTTGCAATTTGATCCCAAATGTTGTAGTGCTTGCTGGACTGCAAAATCATTAATTTCTCTGACCCTTTTTATGAAGTCAGACTTCTTATTTATACATAAAGTTTGACCTAAAACTAATCTAATCTAACTATACACTCAACACATAAAATACATTATCCTGTGGCCGGTACTACCTGGACCACTTACAATCACCTCGAAACAAGCAGAGGTCTGACAAGACAGAGGAAGAAGACAAGAAGAGAAAACTGGAAGAATCAACATAGAGAAGAGTGTTAGGATATTTATAGAGTAAATCTGATCATCCCGGTATCCGAGGATACATGCCTCATAAATACAGATTGTGACTCACTATCTTTGATGCACATTAGGAAGTTAATGTAGGAGCAACACCTTGGGAGAATCATCTGTCAGAGCCATCCCTCCGTTTGACATACCTTATCGGGATCACCTACCTTCTAACCCCTTATTAATTGCTTGACAATGATCGATCAGCTCTGGGGAACCTGCACGTGGATCATTGTGAAAGAATTAAAAACTTTGGACCCAGAATTTTGGAGTTCGGGAGCTTACGCTCAAAGAATATTGAATTTAAAAACTTGCACCCTGCTGGTGAAAATCTCTGGAATCCAGAGAACTTTAATGTTCCTTGTTTTTCTTGAAGGCCTCCAAAATCTGGCCAATGCCATCCTCATCTATGTCTTTGACATTATCCCACCAGTTGCTGACGACCCTGAACTATTCCTTGATATCTCTGTCCCCGTCCCTAAATTCTACAACTATATTTACTGCTTCATGAGAACAAAACATCATTTTAGATAGTCTTAACAATTTTCCTTTATCAAAATCTCTGGTAGACTAGTACCAGGACTCCATTAGCTCATCAAATTTACTGAGTACAAAATCTTCTAGGACACAAGTCCTGATAGTGAAGGGATCAACTTGCGAAACCCTTGATACAAATGTTGTTTATAAATCTAAAGAATTCTGGACTCCCGAGATTCTATTCTTTAGGGCCGTTACCAGTTGCTTTCTCACCTCAATTTTGAGGCCAAGTCTAGAGTGTTGGGTCTGAAGGAACCCAAAGGGTTATTCTCCCAAAATTCATGTTTCTGTAATAGCCTCTTCTCCAAAGTTTATTGTTTCTTACAATTTAGACCTCCACTCATACTTTTCTATATCTTTCTCCCATAAGATGATGGCGCAGTTCACCTCGCCCACAAGATTGCTAACCTGATAAAGGTTTGGGAGTATCGCCGCCAAGAACTGCCTTATGGATTTGATTTTCTTGGTGATCCACCCATCTATAGCCTATACCTTCTTTTTCATGGCCCTTAGAGAATCAATGTCACCCTGTGGGAGCGGTGTTTCAGAGGTGGAGGCTTCCGGATGGACCTCAGCCAATGGCTATGTTAGTTTCACAAGAAGCCCGAGGAGATTTGCATTCTTTTCTCTTTCCTCCTTCAGCTTATGTGCCTGCTTTTCATACCAGGCCTCAACTGCCCGGGTAGCTTCCTTCAACAGGTCCACTTTGCCCTATTTATCTCTCCTCCCCAGAGGAACTTCTGTGACTGTGTAATCCTCGTCCCTTACTATGGTCGCATCTATATTTGGGGGAGGAATTGCAACTATTACAAATGTACTTCTTCCCAGGCCGGTCTGGAGGTATGGATTGACCAGGCCTTCTTAGGATTTTTAGCCTCTTGATTTTGGGTCATCATTTCGGCCAAGGAGAGGGGAACACTTGCTGCCGTCGGGGCCTTTATTTTTCTGGATTCCACCAGCCATTTTGGAGGCTGGGGTAGTCTTGCTGCTAAGGCTTGGGCATTAGGGAATTCTTTGGGGTCTGGTGGTGTTTCCCTAGTATCCATAGTCATATCTGACTCTTTCTCTTGTTCCCTAGGGTTTCCTGTGTCTTCCGCCTTGGTTGCGGTCTCATCTGTGGTGTCGGGGACCCCATCTCCACCGACACGAGTAACGTCTGCATCACTGAGATTTTCCCCATCCTTTTTAGCATTTGTGGTCTCAGTATCCACATTTCTGAGGTTATCCCCTTCATCTTCTTGCTATTGTTCTTCTTCGGTGCCATCTGCTACGACATCCTTCTCAATGGGCACATCTTTCGAAGAAGTTGGAGGTGTCTGGCCAAGGTTTGACTGTTTGGCCGCAGAGACCACCTCGCCGAATGTCGTACTCTGAGGCATTTGGTCACTTAGAGTAACTAGAGGCACTTGGAGCATGACAACTGGGGATATGGTTTCTCCCTAAGGTCCAGGTTCCCCAGCCATTGTTGACTTCTCATCTTGTGTTGGCCTCAGTTCTGTCTTAGTCCCCTGGATCGATGTTTCTTCCACATATTTTGGATCTTGTATTTCTTCTTCTTCTTGCTCTTTTTCCTAATCCTTTTCTTGTTCCCAGAATTACTTTTTTAGGGCCACCTCTTCCTGAGCATCTATCTCCTCCATCACCTTCACCACATCGGCATGTAAGTTCACCAGATCTCTCGTCTGGAAGAGATCATCAAAATTGTCATGTGGAGGGGAAACTGTTAGAGGATCCTCTGGTTCAGGAGAAGAGGGGATGAGTTCTACCTAGGGAATGTTAGGTATTCCTAGACCCGCATCTGTACTCAGGGGATGATCCACCCTTTGCTTCTTTCTTCTTAATTGTAACGGGGCCCCGATATCCAGAATGTCTACAGACTCTGCCTTGACCTCCATCTACTGGCTCATAAGTGCTGCTAGTGAAGGGGATCCCGCCGGTAGGGCAGATCCCACCAGAGTAACTAGGAGACCATGGGAAAGCTGGGCGCTTATTTTTTGACTTATCTGTCAGGATACCTCCATCTGAATATGAAATTGCTCCAAAATGGGGAGCGGATTCGAGGCTGGAACTTGAGATGGGGTGCTCTCCTTTTCTTTCCCCTTATCTTTACTTGGCTCCACGGCTCCGGAGACCGAAGTAGACCCCCGTAAAATTGGACCCCTGCGGGTGCTCCTTTTGCACACTTGTGCAAAGCAATCATGGCTATTCTATATGACACCCTCACTGATGTCCTCAATTGTAAAACTCTCTGGGGTGTCCCAATCCACCGGAGGGAGATCCATCTTATCGATCCCCTAGTCCTTATATGCTGGGTCCTCCAAAGGCCTGCTATTTGAAGAATCTTTCGAAAAGGTCCAAAGTCTGAGGATCTTCTTCATACCTTTGGACATCCATGAGTGCTGCCAGGCCTGAAGGTCAAAACCATCCTGGAAATTTGCCCAAAAATATTCAATGTGAAGCTCATGTGGTGTGGACGCCTGAGGCAGTGCCGTACTTATCTTACCTACCAAATCAAAATTGTTTCTTGCTAGGTGGAACTCGACCAGTCCCAGACTCTTCAACTCATTATCGGCTTCCTTGGCCACTGCAAGACTGCAAGAATAGTTCCCGCAAATGATTGGGAACAGAATGGAGGTAACCTTCTTCAATGCAAAGAATGCGTGAAGTTCCAGGATTTGCCTGCAGAACTCCAAAAGAATAATCCTATCCCCACAATGCCTGGGGAGTAGATAGGGCTTTCCAGAGAACCTAGTCACCCGAATGTAAGAATGTTGCTGAAATTGAATAAAATAATTGCCGTATGTACTCACCAAGGTCATGAATTCCTTGGACAGCCAGTACCCAGAATCTCAAGTAAGTGTCAAAATGTTGTGGTAAATGAACGTGTCATTTACCCGACAAAAATATGGGAAGCTGGCTTCCCGTCGGATTTGGGGATAATTTTCCCATGGGACATGCAAGTTAGGCCCATTCTAAAAAATTCCCACTATCTGCAAACCCCATTTTGGAACTCTAAAACCCGGATTCATTATGGAGTGACTACACTAAAAATTTCCATAAGTGTAAGTTGATGCCCTAAAAATCTTTTGAAGAAGGCCTATTTTGGGTGCCTGTAAAAGGTGACCTGATGATTTTCATGATATACCACTCGGGGAATGGTTTCAACTCCTTTCAGTCAGCAAGTACAATGGTTTGCAATTCTCAAATTTCAGATTTGATATGTTTTGGAGTTAGTTGTTTAGAGGTGTTCACCTAAATCTGCATTCTGCATATTGTTTGATTATAGTAAATGACCTAATTTGCATACTTGCATCTTTGGAAGAATAAGGTTTCATGATATAAGGATGGGTCTAAGGTGTTGTATGCATGAGAGAGAAGCTCTATTTCCATTTTCAGATTCCTAGGAGTTCATATGATAAGTTTTCCCAAGTCATTCCGTTGGCAATTTATGTTGTTTCTCATAATGTAAAATGCAGATTTGTAGAATGACCTACTTTGAGGTCTTACAAGTTTGCACCTGGTTGAATGGAATGGAAAATTTAATGCTCCCCTGCATTTTAGGCATGGAAATATGATACCATGAATATTTTCAGGCCATGATGAATCCATTTTCCCAGTTTGCCAATCTAATTCCATTTGCAGTTTCTGACAATTTAATGCAGATCAGTTGCATAGTTTAGTCGGAGGCCCTGTTCGTGATGTTATGTCTTGAACACTGTGATTGGTCATATCAAGAAAATGATACCCCTATATTGTAGAACATATTTAATTCAAGTTTGTAATATTTCAGACCCTGAGGGTTTCATATGCACGCTTTTCCAGATTCTTTTCATTTGCAGAATTCAGTTTTTCTCACGCCTTCTTGTTCTGTCTTTCCAAATGGCTACTTTCAAAGGTTTACCAAATGTGATCGATTGATGTTCATAGCATGAGGGTTGTTGCACCATGATGTAGGAATGTGAGAGAGTATCCATGTCCATTTTTATCCACCCATGTGCCTGTTTGATCATTTTACCAGAGCCTTTCCATTTGCAGTTTGTTAAGTTTCATTGAATATGCATAGTCCAGATTTCTAAGTGACCAACTTTGAGGTCTGCCAGTTTGCACCCGGTTCAAAGTCAAGAATAATTGAGGGTTGTTCTGCATTTTAGACCTAGGAGTGAATCTCCCTTAATTTTTTCAGATCTCTACCAATCTGTTTGGTCATTATCCTAAGTCATTTCCAAATCAATTTCCTGCATATTTCACTATTTTATTCCAGAATGTTTCTAATAGGCTGACTTTGATGTTTGTTGGTTTTTCACCTTATGGTTTTCTAAGTGAGCTAATTGTGGATTCATTTTCCTTGTATGGGATTGAATAAATACCCAAGATTCTAGTTCGTGAAGGTTTCAGATGATGAGTTTTCAAAGTCAGTTTTGAAGGTGATTTGTGCAGATTGGCGGTGCGGACAGAATTAGTTTTTCAAGAGGCCATGTTTGATCAGTGATATCTTTTGGCTAAAATATTTCTGTGCAATTTACTTTGGCACGTTTTCTCACATGTTGGGAGTGAACCTAATTTTCTGATGGCACGTTCCTGTGAAGTCTTCTAGTCAGTTTTAGAAGCCCTTTCCAGAGGCCAGTTGCTATTAATGAAGTCAGTTTGCAGAGGCATAAAGGATTGACTATTTCCATCTCCAATTCAATACATTATGATGCCTTGGATAGTCCTTTGCACTATAGAAATTACAAGCAAGCCATGGGTGGATTCATGTTAACAAGGTTGTGCCTTGATACATTCTCTTCAAAAAATGGTGTGCTGCTTTGACTGCAAGGAATATAATCATCTGACAAGTGGCACACTAAGATGTTCATGCAAGAACTGTCAAAATTAATTTCATGAAGGATGTGGTAGGAAATGGGAAGGGTTGAGAGGATCACACTAAAACATAACAAAGGGAGGTTGGTGAAGATGTACATCGCAGGAGACCATTGTAGAATAGAAGGGAGGGCGTTCAGGATATTCAAAACTTTCAATACACATTACTAATGGAATATGCAAGTTTTAGATAATGGAGAGTAGCGTGGCAGTGAGTTGAAGACCCTCCACATTTTTATGGAATGGAACCATGAAATTAATGCAACATGCATTTTCAAATGAGCTCGTGCAGCATGCCTAGAAAGGGCAACAACGTTCAAAATTTCAAACAAATGAAATATAAAAGGTAAATGTTGTGTGGATTGCAGATATCATTGCGCTGAGTGCATGGAGTTCCCAACATATCCTTGGGGGATGTTAAAAATATTAACCATTACAAACTCCCCTCTTTTCACCACGCACGCTAGAAGCCAGAGGCCAGCGCAGGAGAGCAAGGCATTAGAGAAATGTCTACGCAGATTTTGGAGGATGCAACTGCGTAGTCTGCGCTAACCAAAGAAAATGGAGGCCACCCGCTGGAGGATGCAAACGAGATTTTGATAAGAAAATGCAATTGGAATTTTAGACCAACAACATGTATTGCATTGGAAAATATGGAGGTATTTTGGAGCTTTTTCATTGGCAGCTATAAATCTAAACCTGAGCATTATGTTTGCAAGAGAAGATCATGCCAAATGCAACACAATGCAATGAGAAAGCCTACACAAGCATGTGGGGGAGGCAAAACACTAAAAAAAAAACATACAAAGGTGTTATGTGGCTTTTGTAATTGCCAATGCTACGCAGATTTAGGTGGAAGATGTTCAAAGTTTAATAACCTCATTGCAAATGTAATATGGTAGGTGTAGAGAAGTCAAAGAGCCACACTTTGTAAGAGATTAAGAATTATTTCAAATGCATTTAGGAAAGCATAAGCTAGGAGTAAAGCCATGCACAAGAAGAAATTAGAAAGTTTGTTAAATTTTTCAAACTTATAAACTAAAAGCTGCATGGATCTTGAAGGAGGAGCCTCACGACAAACACAAAGGTGGCATTCAAACATAGAGAAATGGTGCTTAAGCCAGGAGGCTGCGCAATAAGTAGTTTGTTTAAATGAAAACTTGACCAAGTGCATACAAGAGGCTTGCACAGTTTTAAAGAGACCCCACTAATGGTAAATGTAATGATGCACTTGGCAAGTAAAAATATTCAAAACCTACACAATGCAGAGTCTGGAGAGGAGCTAAGAAGTTTTGAAATGAAAGAAAGAGCATTATCCCACATTTTCCAGGTGAGAGTTTTCTGGAATGTATAAATACTGTCATGCTTGTATAGTTAATTGAATAAGAGCCAAGAGGCCCACTAGAGGGTCCCTTGGCTGGAGGAATATAGTGTGTGGTGGGCCCATATATTTTGGGTGAAAAACATGAAAAGCCTTAAAAACTTTCAAAGGGATTAATCGCACATTCATAGTGCAAAGGAAGATATAGGTGTTTATAACCAAAAGGCCACAAGTAGTAATTTGAAGAACAAGGAAGAGGCTACGGGCACGCATGTAGGAGCCCAGAACTTGCCTCAAAAATTGTGCCCGGAGGAAGACAAACCCAAATTTTGGCGTGACCCACAAGGTTGACATGGCAGATGAGATGGCTTAATAGGCTGCAGGTTTGGGCATAAATCTCGAGGTGGAAAAGATCATCGGATGAATTAATGGCTTAATGATAAAGTTGCAAGGAGGATATGATTAAGCCATTAAACCATTGGGCCATGTGGCACCTGAGACACATGGTGCCCAGTGGACCGGCGAGCGAATCAGAGGAGGCCATGTGGCATAGAGCAAGTGCCAAGTGGCGCAATCCAGTGCAGTTCAGAGGTACCAATCAAAGATTGACACGTGGCACCAAGTGGACCTATGGACCAATCAAAGGGTGCCACATGGTGCAATTTGGTAAATTTTCAGATTTAAATGAATTTTAAATTGAATTTATTTCAACAAATAAAGGGTTAAAGAACTTGCAATTTTAAAGAAATTATAGGGTTGACTTAATGGCTTAAGGAAAAGATGCATGACATCTAACCATTAAGCCATTAAGCCTGAGTGACAAGTGTTGTAAGCTGGTTTAATATGGGATTAAAGTGAAATATTTAAA
Organism: Thuja plicata; assembly: GCA_018584345.1. Classification (NCBI taxonomy): domain Eukaryota; kingdom Viridiplantae; phylum Streptophyta; class Pinopsida; order Cupressales; family Cupressaceae; genus Thuja; species Thuja plicata. The sequence continues at coordinate 636,318 of MU224536.1, read as the reverse complement.
TAAATTCATCCCAAAAGGAAGGAGTTAAAAGGTGTGCAGTTTCAAAAAGATCCAATGGTGGACTTAATGGCTTAAAGGGAAGATGCTCAACATCTAACTTATAAGCCATTAAGTCTGATTGACACTTGGCAAGATGAGATGAAATCTAGGTAAATATGAAATATTAAAGTTAAATTTCATCTCATTTTAATAGTCCAACTATTGAAAAAGTAAATAAATTCAAATTCAAATATTTCAAACTATTAAAGAAAATATGCACGGGAAGGCAAAGTTTGATTGATGTTTCAGAGGGAAAATGTTATCCAAAATATGGAGTATCATATATCACCAGAAAGGTCTTGGAATGAAGATTATGATTTTGCAGACCATTTGAGGACAAATCATATCAGATTCTTGTAGTTTTAGTTAGAAGCAGTTGCAGATATTTTGAGGAGCAGACATGTGTCGGTGACTGATTTTGGTTTTTCCTTTCTCCTATATCTGGTTTCTTCTCTGATTGTTACATGATGTTGAAATTTATGCTGCTAGGCAGTATTATGGCTTTGGAGTCTTATTTTTGTGTTCATGGTCTTGTAATGTGCATATCGAGATGTATTTTAATGAAGAATGATGGAATCCCTGTTCAAATATCTGTCTGATGTCTTTGTATGCTTGGTTTTAATTCTTGTGTATTAATCTATAAGGCGTGTTAATGCACTAGTTACAAGGTAGTTTTGGTCTTGTTTTTTGAGTTTCTTTAAAGGAGAGATTAAATCTTGAATACAAGTTATGAGAGTTTAGGGTCAGCACATGAATTTGATGTCCAGATATTGAAATGAGAAGAATGGATTGTAATGCATTTCATTCGGGTTCTTTGAGTTTGGAGTTAGGGTTTTTTGGGTTTGTATTTTTAGTTGACTCTGTTGCCCAATAGATAAGGCACTGGTCCTTTGCTAGTTATGCAGTTTCATCATCAAATCATTAAATTCAATTCATTCTCCCTTTCCTATTTAAGAGAAGAAATGTGTACAAGTTGCATTGAATAGTACAAATATGTTTGGTGATTCCTTGTAGAAGTCAATCTGATAGGTTAGCATGCCTGAGCCTTTGGGTTTGAAGAGAAGAAGGTTGAATATCCTTGTTGTTACCTTGACCATTTCACTAGTTCTTAGCAGATCATACAGGTGTGATCCTGTATAAGACTGGTTGAGTTGAGCTCCCATGTTGTATAAGTCTGAGAACTATCCACGGTCGCATCTGCATAATGAGGTTTAGCTAGTAAGTCATTGTATATGCATATTTTATCATGTTTTAGGTGTACCCACCTGAGTGTGTGTAACTCAAAGTAGAAGGAGGATCAAATCCTCATCAATTAGTATTTTCTTTTCCCTCAGTTTGCAAGAATGAGCTGAATCTTGTGAGCTAGACAAAAATCCCCACGTCCAGTTTGCATTGTGTTGTCTGACTTTAAGTCACCCATTTTTTTGACAATGTCATGTGGTCTTGTCCAGTTTGGTGTCTAGGTCTAAGTCTTCCCTAGGATAGGAAGTCTTTGCCAAGTTCCATTTCATTTGCCTTCATGTTTTAGCCGAGTGGGTTGTTTTCAAGGTCTCATTATTTTGGGTAGGTTGTAGATCCTAACTCGGCAAAGATTTGTGCTCCAATCAATGTTCTTTCTCAGGCAGAGTGAAGATTTCAAGTCATGATCTCCAGGCATCTTCAAGGAATCAAAAGAAAGTTTTTCATGTGATTGGTATTATAATGGAATTGGCATTGAATCATTCAGGATTCTACTTCATATCACAGTGTGAACAATCCATTTGTGGTAGAGAAATAAAGTTTGCAGTTGAATATATTGGGCTAGGTGCAAATTGAAGACTGGTATGTGTCTTTTACGTTTAGCAGAGCCGGATTCATACTCACTACATGCATTTTCCACGATTCATAAAAGTTGATAGTTTTCACTTTTTGAAGGCATGGATTGATTCATTAAGTCTTCACGATCCCAACAGTGAAAACAACGTGCAATTTGGTGCTAAAATGAGGAAGTTATAAGACGACGGGTTTCTCAATTTCGGCTACTCCATGGTGGCTTTTGCACCTCTCAGGTGATTTTCCGCAAAGAAGAACTTTGCATTGCACGGGGTTCGCACCTCTCAGGTGATTTTCCTCAAAGAAGAACTTTGCACTGTACGGGTTTCGCACCTCTCTGGTGATTTTCCCCAAGCTTAGTTATAATAAGGTGGGCCCGATTTATTAAAAAGGAATATTATTGTTTTAAGAGATCAAATAAAGCATGTGCTTTAAGTTAAGTAGCCCGTGCACTTAAAAATGACGTGTGGAAAGACAGGTAGTGGCTTCTCCATTATGTGGAAATTGCACCTACTAGGTACGATTCCTGCAAAGAAGGTTTTTTACATATTGTGGGTTTCGCACCTCCCTCATACATTTTCCACGAAGAGAAGCCAAGTTGCAAATTTTTGCCAAGGAGAAGCTTCAGTCTCATTTTCCGCGAAGAGAAGCCAAGTTGCAAATTTCCGCAATGGAGAAGCTCTTTTCC